>PVJI01025755.1:0-19974 GCA_004026765.1 Micronycteris hirsuta | reverse complement strand
GTTTCCTCTAACTCTTGAAATTCTCTATTATTGTCATTGACAAAACCATTTTTCTTTGTGCTCCGTCTGCTCACTTCATTCCTTGTAGGACCTGAAAAGAAATAGATGCTAAAACACCTAAACTATTATTAAGTCTGTTCGATCAGTTTCACCTAAAATAGTAGGTTAAGGAAGTACTTAGTGCTGAAAGCTTGTTTCTAAAAAATGTGATCTTCAGCGAGTACAGGTGTTGTATATAGACCAATCTGTTATTCCAGGTTGTTATTTTTGAGTACATTTTCCCCCTTAAGTCTGTAATCTTTGTTAGAACCCCACAAATATCAATATTTAAAAATACAACTCCAATAGTAGCCGCCTTGGCAGATATCAGATATATGAGGTCTGTCCAGAAAGTATCCAGCCACGCGGTATGAAAAATAAAGGCATTTCTTGAACAAGAGACAAGATACAAGAAACATTGTACACAGGGCAATGATGCCTCAGTCCCCTTTAAAGTGGGCACCTTGGGATCTCACACAGTTCTTCCAGTTGCCATCAGCTGCCCCGTCATATTTTCCTGAATCTCATTGACAGTCTGAAATCTCTTCCCTTTCAAAGGTGATTTTAGTTTTGGGAAAAGCCATAAGTTGCAGGGCACCAAGTCTAGGTGGTAGGGGGTTGAGTTACCTGGGTGTTTTGCCGAAACACTCTGCGTGAGAGGTGGTGCATGAGTGCGCGGGTTGTGGTGATGAAGCTGCCAATCACCAGTTGCCCATGGCTGCGGCCTTCTGAATGATCTGAATCATTTCTGCAGTGGAATGTTCAAGCTTAAAGTAAAATTTGATGCAGATTCTTTGCTCACTCAGTCATTTTGAATGCTACAGCCACACAGGATACGTGCTTACTCAATGGTGTCTGCTGTCTGCACTGACTAGTACAGTAAAGTCATCATTGTTAATGCATACACAGTCCAGTCCACTTTCCTTGGCTGCCAGGTTTCATCTGTGTCTTGCAAACCATTCTCATTATACTAACAATGGCTGGACTTTTTCCAGACAGATGTACACACACACACACGTATACACACCCTTTAAGTTTAATCAGCAAATCCTAATACTTTTTGTGCTACTGGCCATGTACAAAATATGTATGTATGTATGTATATAAGTGTATATGTATATATATATATGTGTGTACATATATACACATATACATATACACATGTATGTATATGTATATATATAGCATTAAGTTTGCTGATTTGAACTTAAAGGTCCTAGGTACTTCTACAGTGTGGTGGTTATGTTTAAATAATGCACTACCTGGTATATTGGTTTTTGTAATGCTTAATTATATGTGTGGAATAACTTCACTGATTTGACTCATTTGTCTAGATAACAGGTTTACTTCATTCTCTACTTTTATTGCTTTTTCTCTGGTGATTTCCCTTATGGGGGAATTGTATAATTTATACTAACCTTTTAAGTCTTTAGAATTTTATTTTTTATAAATATCAACCTTTGAAACTTAAAAAAAATAGAAACTGTTGAAGAGCAAAAATTAAACCAAGTTAATTTAAAGATCTAATTGGTTCTATTGAATGACTCATGAATCAGACAGCGTCCCACCTAATACAGAGAAGAGTGTGCAGAGGAGGGAGAGATGCAACCGCAGTTAGATCAGGTATCAAGTCTTGGTGGGGCTCACCACACTGACTGCGTTCACGGTCTGTTTCTTTTTGACAAATGATACTAAGGGAACATAATCAGCTGTGTTTGTGTTTTTGAAAAAACATTTTCCATAGAATTAATGGTTGTACAGCTAACTCCCTTAATGTGCAGATGGGGAAACTGAAGCATAGAGCGTATTGGCAATTTGGTCAGAGTTATAAATGGCAGAATCAAGAGTAAAGCCTAAAGGTCCAATATAAACATTCAGTACTCATTTTCACCAAGTTGTGGTGACCACTTCTAATTTCAATTGTTGATCAAAAAACAGCACATTTTAAAACATAAACTGGATTTTGAAGCATTTTGTGATATGTAAATTTACTTTCTTATTTAGGAAAGCTAAGGTCTTATTCTATGGAGTGAGGTAATTGAGCTCAGGGGAACCTTTACCTTTTAGTGGCTCGCCTACTTGCTGATTAAGTTCACCTGAAAACCTCATTAATTTTTTGAAGTCCAAGAATATCTGAAAATGTAACACACTGTATTGTGTATTTCCCCCTTATCCAGTAGTTTTGAGTTGAAGATACCAAAAGTCGCTTTAGAATAGGGTGTTTCCATTTTATTTCGAATGTATTTCCTTAGAAACTACAGATTTCTAACATCCACGGTTTAACCAGGTTGTGCTCAGGAGTGTTTGTTTTTGTTTTTGGTGGAGAGGGCGGGGTCTAGGGGAAAGAGAGGATGAACACAAGGGTCTTCTCCTTACCTTGTCCCCTTTGAATTTCACCTTCCATTTGGGTGGTCTCTCTTGGATTACTGGTGCTACCACCACACTGATGTCCTCCGGCTCGAGTGTGTACCAGACTTCACTCCCTTCGTTTCATCTTTGAGCCACTGAGAAAGGCTACCACTTACAAGAGTCTATCAAAATTTAGTGCGAGAGGAGAACAGTCGTGGCATAGAGAGAATAAGAAGCACAATGGTAGTATGGATTAAAAAGTGATCATTGCTCTCTTGTCTTGAGGGGCCTGCCCTGTTATTCTTCATGTTGCCTTGAGATAGCTGCTCCAAAGAAGTGGAAAATCTTCAGGACATTTTGCTGGAATTTCTGATTCCTGGCTTTTGACTGGTACACAGATGGGGAGTTTCTTTTTTCATCCCATCACCTAGATGCTTCCTCCCAAACACATTAATCAAGACCCAAAAAATAAAAGCCCTACCAGATTCTTGTTCTGCATTCTACCCCTGTACCTTTTTTGTTTGTTTATTTTCAGTTTTTTGAGAGACACACCTATTCCCCCAGTGAATGATCTCAACCTTCAAATAAGGAACAATCTTTGCAGCAGCATTAATGTAACTACTGCACCTTCAGATAATACACTCGTGCTAACAATTATACAATAAGAGTTTATGCAAAAGGTATTTCAGTGTAACTCTGAAGCATAGGTATATTTGTAGTGTTGGTAGTTCTCTACAGGGTTGCGTATGTTGAGTACAGGATTTTTTTGTTATCTAGAATTATAAAGTACTTTATCATTACCACTTTGATAGAAATGTGCTCTTGGGATACTTTTTTGGAAAAGATCAGAACCATTAAAACACTTTTTGGATGAAACCGAATAATAGATCATGCTGAAGAACACTAAATGAAACCAGTCACTCTATACTTGATTTTCACAGTAGCTTATTGGAGACATCCTTCTATTTTGAAATATTTCTTGTGTCTTTAATGAGCATTTGTCATGATCTCCTTTGGCCTATATTGTTTGTGAAATTATAATGTTCAAAGATAAAAAGCGATCTTGACCTTCTATCTCAAAATATGTTTTGACCTTCTATCTCAAAATATATTGCCTGGCTGCTTCTATAGATATTGTAAACTTCTAAAAATGACTGGATAGTCTGTTAAGCTGTGCAAGTTTTCAGATTTTAAGGTGCCATTTGCAGTGATTTTATTTTTTTGGTGAATAACCTATAAATCTAGTTCAACTTCCTATAGACGTGACTGCTCGAAGCATAAGAGGGTATAAAAAGAAACTTGCTACCTCAGCAAGTTGAACGTAATCTCCTCTCACACAGCAGCATTTGCTAAATCAAGTAAAAATTGCATAGAAACATTTCAAGAATCATAAAAATACAACTAAATTACTTTTTTGGCTTATGTTTTCTCCTTTTGACAATGGAATATGGGCATTTTGACTTATCATGTTATAGTTAAGTCCCATCTCTCTAGAAATTCTGACTTTTTGAAAGGTGTAGGATTTAACGAACTATAGAAATGATCCCTGAAAGTATAGTTTTGAAAGGTGTAGGATTTAGAAGGAGTTGAAGAACATTTTACCTCCAGATAATTTTTAGAAGGAACAGACTGCATTCCCAGCAATACAAACATTTTTATGTCAAATTCAGAAACATTTGTGAAGTTAGAGGATGACAAAGAAAAGCAGGGAAGGAGGGCAAAAATGTGTTGTGATAATCTAAAGTATTGACAAAGGTGTCAAAGCAAAGGTAATAATGGAAGAAAAGAAGCGCTTTGATAATGTAGAGAACAAGGAAAGAACTATGTTTTACTCCAGGGTTGGACAGAGCTTTATAAAAAAATGTACCTTGGTATGGTAGCCCTGTAACACCCACTCAGTGGGTGTGAGTCTGAGCACATGGGAGCACTTCCCACACGTGCTACAGTTTTACAGCTTTTAGAGACAAATAGCTACCCCCATCCCTCATCTTGTTGAGTACATCAGAGCTACCTAACTACATGGTGTTGCGACGGGCAGTTTCTTTAGTTAGTGCCACTGAAAGTATAATCATCTTTATAACAAGTCAATTATAATGCAGAGGAATATGTAGCCCTGTAGAATAATGCCTACTGAAACACACATAGTAAGTATATATTTCTCTTGTGCACAAACACTGTGTTGTTGGGATGATATACAAGATAGGCAGAATTTAAACATGTCATACACTGGTATTTTACATGTGGAATGTTGTTGAAGGCAGTTGATTCAGACTTGGGAAGTCTGGAAGGTTTTCCAGAGGTAATGATATATAAGCAGAATATGTTGAATATGCCATCTCATAATATGGTATCTGGTGTTTGGGGGAAAAAACAAGATAGATGTATTGGTGCAATCATTCAACAAATAATTACTGAATTTCTTGTTTTGGGCAGTTTCTTTAGTGCAACTGGATGTAGTCTTATGGGAGGGGGAAGCCATTAATTACAGATTTAAAATATTGCATCTGTAAAATATCCTAGAGAGGAAAAGGGACATTATTCTTTAAGAACTTATAAAAAGGAAAATTTGATGACTTCTTAATGGTCAGAGAATGCTTCCATGAGATCTGGAGGATGAGTAGGAACAAAATAACCTAAATAAAGGGAAAGCAGCACATGCAAGCATCATGTAAAGGTCGTACAAAGATCTGAGGGGCCAGGATGGGAGGAGGGCAGGACAAAAAGGCAGTATAATGGGACTTCTGGCCAAGATGGATGCATAGGTAGACACGCTGTGCCCCCTCGCACAACCAAAAGAGGAAAAACAACAATTAAAAAAACAAAACCAGCCAGAAGTGACAGGAAATCGAACTGAGTGGAAGTCCGACAGCCAAGGAGTTAAAGAAGACACGTTCATCCAGACCAGTAAGCAGGGCGGAGCCGGGCAGAGAGCAGGCGGTGAAACGGTGGTTTGTGGAGCGGTGGGGGCAACGCTACAGCTGCCCAGGGAGACCCGCAGCGGGCGCACCTGGCCAAAACTTGGCTGGTGCACTCTCGAAACCCGCTGCTGGCCTACCTGGACACAGCAGGGCTGAAACTGGTGGACCGGGCGGTCCCTCGTTTGCACGCAGATAAACTGGGAGAAGAAGCTGGGGAGTGGAGTAGACCACACAACCCACCATCTTGGGGAAATAAAGCCTCAAACCACCGACTGAAAACACCTGTGGGGGTTGAGGCGGTCTCGGGAGGAACTCCCAGCCTCACAGGAGAGTCCACTGGAGAGACCCACAGGGACTTGGAATGATGCAGGCCTGCCCACCTGGGAACCAGCACAGAAGGGCCCAATTTGCTTGTGGGTAGCGGGGGAAGCGCCATTGTTCCCTCTCATGCTCCGCCCCCCAGGCAGCATCACAACACAGCAAGGTGGGTTACCCCGCTGGGTGAGCACCTAAAGCTCTGCCCCTTAAAGTAACAGGCACCTCGAGGAAAAAAAATGTTTCAAATGAAAGAACAGATCAAAGCTCCAGAAAAAATACAACTAAGTGATAAAGAGAGAGTCAAGCTATCAGATGCACAGTTCAAAACACTGCTAATCAGGGTGCTCACAGACTTGGTTGAATTTGTTCGCAAAGTAGATGAACAAACGAAGGACACACTAAAAGACGTGAGGGGAAATGTGCAGGGAACCAATAGTGATGGGAAGGAAACTGGGACTCAAATCAATGGAGTGGACCAGAAGGAAGAAAAAAACATTCAACCAGAAAAGAATGAAGAAACAAGAATTCAAAAACATGAGGAGAGGCTTAGGAACCTCTGGAACATCTTTAAACGTCCCAATATCCGAGTCATAGGGGTGCCAGAAGGAGAAGAGGAAGACCAAGGGATTGAAAACTTATTTGAACAAATAATGAAGGAGAACTTCCCCAAGCTGGTGAAGGAAATAGACTTCCAGGAAGTCCAGGAAGCTCAGAAAGTCCCAAAAAAGTTGGACCCAAAGAGGAACACACCAAGGCACGTCATAATGACATTACCCAAGATTAAAAATAAGGAGAGAATCTCAGAAGCAGCAAGAGAAAAGGAGACAGTTACCTACAAAGGAATTCCTATAAGACTGTCAGCTGATTTTTCAAAAGAGACCTTGCGGGCAAGAAGGGGCTGGAAAGACGAATACTAAGTCATGAAAGGCAAGGACCTACATCCAAGAATACTCTATCCAGTAAAACTTTCATTTAGAATGGAAGGGCAGATAAAGTGCTTCTCAGATAAGGTCAAGTTCAAGGAGTTCATCATCACTCAGCCTTTATTATATGAAATGTTAAAGGGATTTACATAAGGCATGGAGGGATATCAACAGGGGAGAGGGAGGGGGAGAGAGTAAGAAAAAGTACAGAGACTAAGTAGCATAAGCGGTAGGTAGAAAACAGACAGGGGGAGGTTAAGAATAGTATAGGAAATATAGAAGCCAAAGAACTTATGTGTATGACCCATGGACAAAAACTAAAGGGTGGGGAATGGGAGTGGTGTGGGATGGAGGAAAAATGGGGAAAAATGGGACAACTGTAATAGCATAATCAGTAAAATATATATATATTTTTAAAAGGCAGTATAATGAGATGGGTTGGGAGATAGGAGCTAGATCATGTACTTTGGGCTTGGAAGACCATTGTAAGTTTTGTTTTTATCTGAAGGCAATAGAAATAGTTGAAAAGTTTTATCAGGGAATGGGGGAGTTGAAGTTAGTTGACATCGTAGTTAACTTTTGAGGTATCCTTGTATTGAAGAAAATGGATTGGAGGTAGGCAGGAGTAGACAGATGGTGTGGGTGATGGTTGTGATGGAGAGCAGTAGATTGAACTGAAATATTTAGGAGGTAAATGGACAAAATGTTTTGCTGGAGTGGATATGGGAATGAGAGAGAAGGAACCGTCAAGGGGCTGGGTTCTGGGTTTTTGGCTTGTGTAACTGAATGGGTTAGATAGGGACTATTAGAAGAGGAACACATTTTTGAGGGATGGATCATGAACTCAAGTTGGACATTATTGGGCATGAGGTGCCTCTGAGTCAGCTAAAATAAGATGGCAGTTGGGCATTAGGAAGTACTAATTTTGCACTCAGAAGACGAGATATAAATACAGAGTCATCTGAGTATGGCTGATGATTGAAGCAGTGTACAAATGAGATCAGTTAAGGCTGTGCTGTCCAGTTTTTTAGACATTAGGCGCATGTGAACACTTGAAATGTATCTAGTCCAAATTTAGATGTGCCGTAAATGTGAAATACACACTGAGTTTGGAGGACTTAGTACAAAAATGGAATGTAAATATCTCTCATTAATTTTTATACTGTTACATATTGAAATAATGCTTTCAACATATGATAGTAAAATATTTATTAAACTAATTTTACCTGTTTTTCTTTACCTTTTAAAATCTAGCTACTACAAAACTTACACATATGGCTTGCATTGTATTTCTGTTAGACAGCATTGGTCTATGATCTTGATCTGTGACCAAGCTTTGAGTAAGAATAAGCTAGATTCAAGCTCTGGGAATTTCAGCATTTTTAAAGAGCTTCTAGAGAGGGGGAAGAAGCTTTATGAAAACCATGAATTTTTCTAAAATGGACTTACCTTAAAGAGTTCTGTGACAAGGTTATTTGATTAGGTCAGTGTTTGTTGACTTGCTGATATTAAAGATTCAGAGCAATTTTTAAACATTCTTTATAAATTTAGGTGACTGAAGATTCATTGTTTTAATTCCTCCCAATTCCCCCCAAACTCCTCTAAATATAAAATGCAGTAGTGTCTTTTCAGAAGACACTCTTTCATGGATATAAGTGAAGATTTAAGGAAGACCCTTTTTATTTTACTTAATTCTAAACAGGACCTTGAAAAGTTTGAAAATTAATAAAGGTAGATGTTGCACAATAAAATACCTAATATGAAACATTAAACATAGTTATTGATGGAAAAACTTGCTAAATAAAGCCAACTTTTGATAATAGATTAAAATTGATTCAGTTTAACTTTTGTTTTGAGAGAGAAATAGGGATGTATGCAAGTTTACGTGCCCAAAAAGTTGATAGGTAATCATGAAAAGTTAGTAACATAAGTCTTCCTTTTGCCATAAATATGTCCTAACTTTGGATCCAGAAATAAATGAATATGTGGTTTTTCTAGTTCGTTAAGATAGTTTGATTGATGCCTTATTATTTTTAAGTTTCTCTAAGGCAAAGATCAAGTCTTTTCATTTTTACAGTATTCCTAGCATTTGGCAGGTGTGAGGTACACAGCAGACACTCAATGCTTGTGGAGTGAATATTAGTGTCATCTTAATCAGTATCCTTCATTTTATTGTTTTTATATTCTCAAGGAACACGAAACTTGTTCAAGCTTTTTGTAGAGTAGAAATTTATTTCTGAAATGAATGTTGTGAAGTTAAAAAAAGTTTTTATGAAAAATACGATCTGTATAGATATGTAGGAAATAACCTGTTACACAAAGCTTTCTCTATTTATCGATGTTAACTTCTAACAGAATACAAACACATGCACTCATAAGTACATATTTTTATTTAATTAGATGTAAATTTTTATAAAATTTCTTTGCTTGGAACAACTGTAGGGACTTGAAATGTTCTCTCAAAGCAATGTTAATAGAAACCATTTTCAAAAGTTTGTCAAATTTGTGTGTTCTATTTCCTCATTATTTTTTTACACATTGATATTTTACAGTATGCTAAAATTTTTACTTTTCTCTTTGATACTTCAGAATTGCTTGTTTTCTCAGAGGCCCTGGTTAGGAAGGCATTAAGATGATGCAGTTGAATTCATTCCAAGACCTTTGATGAGCCAAAAGAAAAGTAGGCAGTTAGGGGCTTTGCAGTCTGGTAAGCATAGGTAGGGTTTCAGTCCACTGGGGCTACCTGAGGAGCCCACTGAGCGCAGGTTGCTTTTTTGTTAACTTTCAATTATGAACATCAAAAAAGACCATGTGTGTGTTACTACTTAAGACAAAAAGCAAGTGAAATAGGTTCCTCCTCAGAGTCCTTCCTTAGTTCAACATGATCAGAGTGGCAGGTATTAGTGATCCTTTCTACTTGAGCCAAGAGTGTAAATTGATATGCAGGGGTTTGCCATGAACTTTTTTGTCCAGGCTGCTGGATGATTCCCTCTGTCTGTTCCACTCTTAATTTGTGAGTTATAGTGATATTTCTCCAAGACTGTATTGACTTGACTTCTTTCCTCAGTTGTGCTTCATGGGAGGGATGAGGTAAGGTTAGTACCCAGACCCCAAGAGAGTCTTATTTGATTGCTGTATTTTGAAGTTTTACAGGATTAGACTGTACTTTTTTTCTTATTTTATTGCTGCTGATAAATTTTTTGACTGATTTTTGTGGTTGTGTTTATTTTCTTTGTTTTTATTATTTTTTCCTTATTCATCTAATTAGTTAATATCCATCACAAATCATTATAAGCAGATATTGTTTCTTTGACAATTAAAATTGATAAATAATGAAAGTATTTTTATACTTGTATTAAAAACATGATTACTATAGCAATACCATGAAATTCCAGTGTTCACTTTGTGTCTGTATTTACATCATTGTTGATGCAAACTGACCACCCACAGTAACATTTATTTGTTGGTAAACATACCTGACTGCTCCTTGCTACACAAAGACTCCTACCATTGTATTCATTAATTTTTTTAACCAATTAAAAGGCAAGAATTCTTTTGCAAGGATAGTTCACAATTGGAACACATCTACATATAATTAGATTAGTTCGTTAACTAATTGAAGTTTAAAAAGCTGAGATTTTGATATAACATCATCAAAAACATAGTCCAGTGTTGTGGTATAGACTTGAATGGGCACAGGGTGACGAGAGAGGACTTAACATTTAAATGGTACGTCACAGAAATCATGGTGTGCATACTGAAGTCTGATTATCTTTAAATGGCAATTGGGCCTTAAAACTTTTACCAGTTTATGCTTATGTGAATAAGCATTTATGTTGATACTATTTTAACTAAAATGGAAGAACTGGTCCAACATAAATTCTTCTAATATTTAAAAAGCTACTCTGTGTCAGTTAGATTGAAGGCTAGGCTGACGTCACAGAGACCCTACGTCACGGTGATCTAAGGAACGTAGGCTTCTTTTCCGTCTGTCACAGAACAACCCAGGCTGGTGGTGAATTCTACTTCGTGCTCTCATTTAGGGACCCAGGTTCCTTCCCTCTTACTGTTTTGTAGTCCTGAACCCCCGCTACTCCAACTGAGGTCCTCAGACCAGCAGCATGAGCATCCTGGTAGCTGGTTAGTAGTGTAGAGTCTAAGTCTCCACCGTAGGCCTACAAAATCAGCATCTTCATTTTAACAAGATCCTCCCAGGGATTTCTTTGCACATTGAAGTTCAGAAAGCACTACTCTGGGGCATTGCCATTGTCTTCACAATTGTAGTAGGGTGGCCGCCTCACTTGGGTTTCAGCTAGTAGGCAAAGGACAGCAGAGAACCACAGAGTCAGTTCCCAGACAGGAAAGGTGCCGGCCTTATGTCCTTGGTTTCCAAGAACTTAGCCTCATATCTACCTGAAAAGGAAACTGAGAAATTTTTTCTAGCTCAGTGACTCTCAAAGTGTCAGTTTTTAAAATTTCTAATTTTTCACAGATGAAAACTTTTGTAAACTGTAAAATCTTGCAGTAATGTTAGATTGCTCTAAAAGTTTCTAAATGCTTACCTTAATTTCTGTGCTCATTCCATCACAGAGCAATAACAGTTTGAGGGTTGGCAGTCATTGATCCATGGATAGCACTTGGGGTAGTTCTGTTCTACCTGGAC
The DNA here is from genome assembly GCA_004026765.1 of Micronycteris hirsuta. Classification (NCBI taxonomy): domain Eukaryota; kingdom Metazoa; phylum Chordata; class Mammalia; order Chiroptera; family Phyllostomidae; genus Micronycteris; species Micronycteris hirsuta. The sequence goes on along the minus strand of PVJI01025755.1, from coordinate 8,764 downwards.
ACATTTTGAAATTTCTACTCAGTGATACTGTTCAAATTATGGTAAAGTTGCATGAATTGGTATGAATGAATGAGGCACTTTTTTTTAGCTTTTTATACTTTTTGATATAATTTGCTTTTAATATTCTACTTTAAAAATGATATTTAGTGATAATCTTATGTCTGTAAAAGACTTCTCTTTTATTCTTTTCTTCTCTTTCTGCAACATATAATTAGGGAAAGAAAGCTTGCAAAGCCTTCTTTCCCTAATTATATGTTATTCCATAATAATAAGTAGTATGTATGAGTTTATTATATTTGCTTATAACAGGGGATTGCTAACCTTGGTTTAATCATGTCGGTGACAACCTAGTATGGCGCGTCAATGAATGGTCATACTTTCTAGAAGATTATACTTTCAGTTATGAACTAATATTAGTTTACAGTTGGTGTTATCAGACTTATCTGTACCATTACTATACTGGCAAACATTGCTTGACATGGTTTGCAATATTCCTGTCTTAACATATTTTCATGGAGGACAAAATTGAGTTGGACTGTTGATGCTCTTTTAAAACGTTTATCTTACCACAATAATTTTCATGTATAAATTGAATTGTTTATAGTTATTGGTAATGCTTTAAGCAAAAGGTATTTTAAAAATGTATGATCATAGATTTCTATATATCTAAGATATGTACTTTCAAAGTGAAAAAATAGGCTAATATTTGATGATTTTAAAAATATTATATTTATTTTTAGAGAGAGGGGAAGGGAAGGAGAAAGAGAGGGAGAGAAACATCAAGGTGTGGTTGCCTATCGTGTGCCCCCTACTGGGGGCCTGACCTGGCCTACAACCCAGGCATGTGCCCTGACTGGGAATCTAACTGGTGACCCTTTGGTTCGCAGGCTGGCACTCAATCCACTGAGCTACACCAGCCAGGGCTGACTGATTTTTTTGTTGTTGTATTCAACATGCATGTTGTTGTTTTGGTCTGCCTGATATTAACCCACGGCACCAATTTCTTTCTTTTTTTTTTTTTGCCTAAGTTCCCAGTATATATGAACTAATAGGTCAGCATTGTGAAAGTGTTGCCAAAGAGCAGACTTACAAGCTTTAATCAATTTGTATTTGAAACTGTGATTAATAAATTATGTGATTTTGAAGTTAAAATTTCATATTAGAATTATTAGTTAATTAGAATTACATCACAAAATTGGATTATCATGAAGAATTACTGAGAAAATGAAAATATTTATGAAAACCCCACCACGTACCCTCGATTTTTGGTTAGATTTTTACTTGCTTCTTAAGAAGCAATATGGTAGGTGGTTAAGAGAATGGGCTCTGAAGTCCAATTCTCTTGAGCTAGGGCCACTTGAGCATATTAATGAACTGCTCACTGCCTCAGTTTACTCATTTGTTAAATTGTGTGGATTGTAATACCTAACCTGTATTATAATTGTGAGGATTAATGAGTTAATACAGACAAAGTGCTTCGAACACTGCTTGTCATCTGAGTGCCCAGTAAAACTGGAAGTTCTTCTTGTTGTATGTTAAGACTGGACTCACATAATTTATTGGTGCCGATCAGTAAATTCGTATGGTTTGCAAATGCATGGATTTCTGATATGTCACTTTTGGAAAAAGTTGTCATTTGCTCTATTTTAGAATATGTCATACATATTGTCTCCAAAAGGGTTACTTTGATAAAGACAAAATCTTTGCATCATATGAATTTTGAATCTTGTAATAAAGTATATCTTACCATTTGGTAATCTTATAATGTCTTAAGATAAAGATTATAGGTGGAATATTTATTTCATATAATATTAATTATTTCACTTGGAATAAAAAAAACATTTGGGAGAGGAAACTGTTACTATTCAGTCTCTTATAGAAGTGAATTTAGTACGTCTCAGAAGCAGAAGGCTGGTAATTTCTGTCTTGTTGAAATGTTTCATTGTTATTAAGTATTTGACTTTGTTTTTGGTAAATAAAAATTTTGCTTAAGGAGTATGGGGTAATCCTCCCCTAAAGGGAATTCCTTCATCCCACCGTGGGAATTGTAGCTCTAATGTTTCATGTCTAAGGGAGCAAGGACTCCCGTGGAACATAAGATGGCAAGCAGGACCCATGAGTGTGATAGCGGAATTTCCTGTGGGTAAATCAGGATGGCATATTTCTTAGATTTAAAACTTGCTCTTGCTAAAACCTCTCTCTCCCTGAATCAAAAGAACTTATGCTAATGCATGCCTAGCTTCCTCAGACCAGTGAGTTCAGCCCAAGCCTATTGTCTTTCCATTTGCATATCTATCCTCTTGATATGCCACCTTGGGTGTCTACCACCTAATGTAAATCTACAATCCATGCATAGTTAATGAAGACCATTCAGATGTAATGTGCCCGGAGAAACAGCAATAAAAGGCCTGTTGGGGCGAGGCGCTCGGGGCCTCTCCAAGATGATAATGGAGGGGTTGTGGGATCCCGCAATTTGTAGTCCAGTATATTACAGGTGAATTTATTCGCACGCCTGCCATGGCAATACGAATTTTGCTGGTCAGAATTCGCGACACTCCCCGAAAATTAAATATTTGGAGCTGATTATGTAATATGTAATTTTATGGGACAGTATAATTTTTTTTAAAGATTAAATACATATTTTGAGAAAGATATCTTTTTAGTCTAGTTTCTGAAGAAGGAAAGATTATATATAGCTTTACCTTAAGTAAGGTATTGTGAAACTATGGCTGATGGGCCAAACCTGGGCCCCCCCTTGTTTTTGTGAATAAAGTTTTAGGGGAACTTAGCCAATCCATGCTTTTGTGCATGGGGCAGAGTTGAGTAGTTGTGACAGAGGTCCCGTGGATGGAAAAACCTACGATTTTTACTATCTGACCCTTTCCAGAAAATGTTTGATGATTTCTGCCCTAAGTAATCAGTGAAATACATTTATTAGTTCATTATTACTTAGAATATACTGAGGTTGAAATGAGTACTCCAGCCCGGCTGGTGTGGCTCAGTGGATTGAGCGTAGGCTGGGAACCAGAGGGTCCCGGTTCGATTCCCAGTTGGGCCACATGCCTGGGTTGCGGGCCAGGTCCCCAATGGGGACCATGTGAGAGGCAACCATACATTGCTCTTTCTCCCTCCCTTCTCCTCTCTCTGAAAATAAATAAATAAAATCTTTAAAAAAAAAAAAAGAAATGAGTACTCCATACTACTTGTCCAATATTTGTCAAAAATAACTTTTCAAAACCACTATAATCCTTGTTATTATACTTATTCATAATGATTAGTATGAATGGAGCTGCCTCACACATTAGTGAATCCTAACTGTTTGATAGGAATGTGCCAGTACTTGCAATGGGGCTTTCTATCAAATACAGAATTGTCAGGTGTTTTTGAAATGGTCTACTGATTTTAATAGAACTTTTCCATTATGTCCTAGAGCAGATAGAAATCCTTCATTGCTTTCAACTGAGAATTTCCATCACACCTGGACAACTTTTAAATTTGGAGAAAAGCTAGACCACAGATTGTTGCTTTTTATTTTTTAAATCAAATCAGTACTGCTTAAGGGAAAGCAACAAAGTAGATGTGAAGTTGAAAAACCTTTTAAAACATGTCAATCCTTAGTAAAATATAGAAGTTTGTCTTTAGTTAACAAAGTATATTTGGTAGCCAATCATATTTTAATTAACTCAATTTATCTGTAACAAGCTGATTTTTATTTATTTTTTATTTTATATTTTTTAGATTTTATTTTTTTATTTTTTATTTTTAGAGAGAGGAGAAGGGAGGGAGAAAGAGCAATGTATTGTTGCCTCTCACATGGCCCTCACTGGGGACCTGGCCTGCAACCCAGGCATGTGCACTGACTGGGAATCGAACTGGGACCCTCTGGTTCCCAGCACGCACTCAATCCACTGAGCTACACCAGTGGGCCGTATCTGTAACAAGCTGATTTTTAGATTAGAAATTGAACTTATGTAAAATATAACTTCATGCCTTGGTTTGACAAAGGTCGATGAAGTTTTGTAAGAGTGTTCAGGCGACTAGGCTAAAAAACCCCGGTGTTTCAATATGTGTTGCCATCCCATTTACATTTTTCCTTTTTGGATATGTGTCCTCAGATTTGTAGAATTACCAGTCTTAGCATGTGGAGATTCATATTCCCTGGGATCCAGTGCACACTTTTCACTTTTGACATTCTAGTTATAGAAATTGGCATTACTGTTTAATCAGAACTTTGACACGTCATCTAACCACTTTGATGTATTGGGGCCACAACTAACAGTTGATAACAAGGAACCTTCTATTTAACAAATGTAAGCAATAGTAGACAAATGCCATTACTGAGAAAAATCAGGCCCTGAATTTAGCTAAATTAAACAGACCAATGCAATTTTTATAACTCATCTACACACTGAAAAAATACAATAATTTTAGCCCAGCTGGTGTAGCTCAGTGGATTGAGCGCGGGCTGGGAACCAGAGGGTCCTGGTTCGATTCCCACTCGGGGCACATGCCTGGGTTGCGTGCCAGGTCCCTGGTGGGGGCCACGTGAGGGGCAACCACACATGGATTTTTCTCTCCCTCTCTTCCTCCCTTCCCTTCTGTCTAAAAATAAATAAATAAAATCTTAAAAAAAATTTTAACATGGTGTGATATGAAATTATAGCAAAAATTAGCTACTTTATTTCACTGACTCCTTTCAAAAAATAAGGCTTCTTTAAGTGTAAGGATTTTTAAAGTAAGATGAGGAGGTCTTCATAAAATAGTTTTAGATCCAGATGTCTGAAGAGTAGCAGGGCCATTATTTCTTTTAACTAATGAACATTTAAGAACATATTTACCAAAAAGCAGTGATTACTGTCAGATGGGAACACTTGCTTTCACTTTTCCCATGATTGGGTTGATATGAACAACTCTGAATTTCATTCTTATTTTAGTTCTATTTCCAAGCCAGGATATAAATGAAGCTATATATAAAGTATTTATTAAGTAACTAGATATTTATTAAGCAAGACATTTTTCTCCAAGATCTGAGTTTCCTTTTTAAGAAAATATTTTGTGTGCCATTTCTGGTATTTTTCTTTGGTTTGAAACTTGCAGTTTTAATGTTGAGCACATGTATGGTTATGTTTATATGTAGAATTCTTTGTGTTAGTCTTTATGTTACAGGGTGGGCCAACGTAGGTTTAGCGTGTAAGTACACAAAACAGAGTTTATCCTTATATTATTACTTATTAATCATTCTATTATTTTCCATATGAACAACTGTAAACCTCATGGTGTCCCCACCCTGTAATTTCTGCCTCCTCATCTGTACCTGCCGTTCCCTCTGCAGCCTGGCCTGTGCTTCTTCCACACTACTGGGATGCTTTTGCTGAAGTCACTGCCCCCGTCTTCCCAGTGAGACACATTTCAGGCTTTTTCTTACTGACCTCTTTGCTACATTGGATAGTGTTGGTCAGTCTGCTTCTTGAAATTCACTCTTCTTTGTTTCCTCTGACACTGCAGAACTCTTCTTCTCTTCATCCATTTCTGATGATCCATTTTCTGTCTTTTCATGGTATTTTTATTCCACCCTTCCCTGCCTTTTCTTCCCTTTCCTATTGGTACTACCAAAGATCTGTTTTTGTTCCACTTTCTCATTCTTCTTACTTTAACTGGTCGATCTCATTTGATTTTGTTTCTTTATGTTGGTGATTCTTAAATCTACCTATCTTGTATTTCAAAATGCAACCTTGTGTATGAAACACTTGCTGTACAATTTGAATTAGGTATCACAGAGGCACCTCAAACTTCCCATGCTTCTAACTGTGCTTCTCTTCCCCAGTCTCCCAGATTCTTCTCATTGTACTCTGTCTTGGTTTGTGGTCCACTCCTCTCATCAGGCATGTAAGAGCCATTTTTGACTCTTTCCACTCTCTTATATTTAAATTCAGAATCAGTCCTGCCAATTTTACATGGTAAATATTTTTCCATTTCAGGCCTTTGTTCTTGGGGGCACATTAATAGCCTCCTGGTAGGTTTCCTTGTTACCTCTCTCCTGTCCATTCTTTACGTGGCTGCGAGAGTGTGTTATCTAAAAAGGTTTTGTAACTTTTACATCTCTTGTCAGCCAAAGGATGAAGTCTGTGTTCCTTATCCAGGTTTGTATGGCCTCTTTCTGCTCTCTCTGGCCTCCTTTCTTGCTCCCACCTCCCTATAGTTTATACTCTCACAGCATCAGCCTGCTTGTGCGTGTCTTATGTACATGGCGTGTTATGCCTTGCCACCGTGTCATTTCTGATCTTGCCCTTTCTGCCTGTAATGATCACTGCCATTGAAGTTAATTAGTTCTTGCTTATCATTTTACTGTATTTTATTTTTTTAAATTATTTTTATTTTCAGTTATAGTTGACGTACAATATTATATTAGTGCCAGGTGTACACCCCAGTAATTAGAAATTATATAACTTACTGAGTGATCATCCTGATAAATCTTGTACCCATCTGACATCATACATAGTTATTAGAATATTTTTACTGTATTCCCTATGTTGTACTTTATATCCATGGCTATTTTGCAACTACCAATTTGTATTCCTTAATAGCTTCACCTTTTTCATCCAGCCCCCCAATCCCCTCCTATCTGGCAGCCATCAAAATGTTCTCTGTATTTATGAGTCTGTTTCTGTTCTGTGTGTTCATTTATGTTATTTTTTAGATTCAATTGTTGATTTATTGCCATTTTATTGTTCATATATTGACCTGTTCCTTCTCCTCCTCCTCCTCCACCTTATAACATTTTATGTAATACTGCTTTGATGGTGATAAACTCCTTGAGATTTTTCTTGTCTGCGAAGATCTTCATGTCTTTTGATTCTGAATGACAGCTTTGCTAGGTGGAGTAATATTGGTTGTAGGTTCTTGCTTTTCCTTACTTTAAATATTTCTTGCCGATCCTTTCTGGCCTGCAAAGTTTCTTTTCAGAAACCAGCTGATAGTCTTATGGGAGCACCCTTGTAGCAGCAAGAGAAAAGCACTACCTGCTTTTCTCTTGCTTCTTTTAAGATTCTCTCTTTGTTGTTAATTTTTTTGCATTTTAATTTTGATGTGTCCTGTTGTGGGCCTCCTCGGGTTCATCTTATTTGGGACTCTGCTTTCTGGACTTGTAATTCTGTTTCTTTCACCAGGTTAGGGAAGTTCTTCATCATTATTTTTTAAAATAGGCTTTCAGTTTCTTGCTCTTTCTCTTCTCCTTACTGGTACCACCATGATGCAAATGTTGGTACATTTAAAGTTACCCCAGAGCTCCTTACACTATCTCTCACTTTTTAAAATTTTTTCTTGTTGCTTCCTTATATTCCAAATTGCTGTTTTGATTTTGGCTTCATCTTCTCTACAGTTGATTCCTGCAGATTTTTCTTGTTTTATGTTAGTGTATCCTTCTTTCCTGACTGATTCTTTTTTATGGTTTTCATGTTCTTTTTTTATGCTGTTGAAGTTCTAAGTTCATCTACTCTTGCCCTAAGTTCATTGAGCATCCTTAAAACCAGTGTTTTAAACTCTGCATCTAGTAGATTGCTTGTCTCCATTTTGCTTAGTTCTTTTTCTGCAATTTTGTTCTGTTCTTTCCTTAGGGAAATGTTTCTTTGTCTCCTTACTTTGTTTGCCTTCCTCAACCCCTCCCCACATGTGAGGTGTTTACACCCTCCTGTTCTGTTGAGCCTTGATTACTCTTGGCATGTCAGTGGGAGGGATTTACCCCCAGGCTGAACAACTATAGGGATTGGCTGCGATCACCATGGAGGATCAGCTGTGCAGGGGCCCACCCCACAGAGCAGGACTTTACTTCAGCAGGGCTCTTTTGTCCACTGAGTCTCCCCATTGAGTGTGTTGCTTTTGGAGGTAGTTAGGTGGTGCTTCGACATGGTCTGAAGCTGTCCACCAGGTACACTGGCTCTGAGACCTCCCAGGGTCAAGGTCAGCCATCACCTGTGTTCTTCCCAAAGGCCACCTAGCATGAGCTACAAAGCATTCTTCATATGGCTGCTTTTTATGCTGGGCTTGGAGGTGCCCAGGAGAGGCCAAGCTCTGAACCAGGGCTGGCTGCCACTATTGCTTGGGCTGGGGCCACTTAGTAAGAGGTACAGGGCATTCTGAGGCCAGATGCTGCTTTTTTGAGAGATTTTAGGAAAGTGAAGCATGAGCCAAGACAGGTCACTTGTATGGAAAAGCCACTGGAAACAGTTTGGGTGGGCCTGAAAGTTGGTTGGTGGCAGAGCCTCGGAATCATTAGGGCAGGATGAACAGTGTTAGCCGTGTTGATGGAGACTCAGTTATGGCAACTGTTTGCCAGCTCTGTCAATGGAGGTCTCATCAAAGGAACAATGGTGTCTGCCAGCACTACTGTCTGGGACAAAGCTGCCCTTCCAGCTCTTGCCTTGATGCCAGACACTTAAGCTCTTCTTGGTATGTCCCTGGAGCCTTTCAAGTTACTACCCCACAGGTGGAGCTCAGAGGGCCGTCTGAGCAAGTCTGTTTGTGGGCCCTTTAGAAAGAAACTAATTGGGATTCCAGTAGCCCTCTGTTTTCCTCAGCTACAATGCCCACTGGTTTTCACAGCCAGAAGTTATGGGGACTTCTTTTCTGGGCTCTGGATCCCTGATGTGTGAGGACCTGTTGCTCCTCAGGGGGGACCTCCAGAGCCAAGCCCTCATGATTTTTATCTATTATACATGGGTGTGGGACAAGCCTGTTCTGCATGTCTGCCCTTCCTACCAGTCTGGAT
>PVJI01025754.1:0-19965 GCA_004026765.1 Micronycteris hirsuta | reverse complement strand
GAAAGATGAGAACCCAGGTCCTGAGAAACTAGAGGACTTGGTCCTCTTGGGACTCTGACGGACTGAACACAGCATGACGAGTGACCGGCTGCCGAGTCTGTCCCACTGCGATCCAGGCCGGGCCAGGACAGTGACCGATGGCCACAGCTCAGATAACCCCAGACAGGACACCGTGCAAATCGCCTTTATTCATTATTTTCCACAAATGGAATGTCAGCAGATTGAACCCCAGGTCCAGAAGTGATCGCGTGTCTGGATTTTCCAGATTTGGGCCACTCAGGGCGGGGCCAGCAGTCACACGTGGCTCAGGAGCCTTGAACCGTGGCGAGTGACCCACGTGGAGATGGCGGTGTTCTAAAGATATATCGTTACATGTAGTAAATGCATTTTGTTTCACCCGTTCCTTTCTGTTTGAATGTAGTTTCCAGGAAACTTAAATTACGCACGTGGCTGCAGTGTGCCTTTGGGACTGCGTTCCGGCAGGTGCCGGTGAAGACCCTGTTCTTCGCACCTTTAATCCCAGTGGAAGAAACAAGACAATCAACAGCAAGCCCAGTGAGGGAGGCAAACGGCATGGCCGAAGGTGCTGGGTACTATGGGGAAAAACGGAGCCGAGTAAGAGGGATCGGGGACGGGGCTGGGAGGATGCCTTCGCCAATTCGAGTGGGAGGTGGGCTGCGCCCCAAAACTGGAGCCTTTGAAGGGCTGTGCAGGTGTGGGGGGGATTTGCAGGGAGAGCGGCAAGTGCAGAGACCCCCGCGAGCAAGCGTTCCTGCTCGTTTGAGAATAAGAGAGCGACCACGGGGGCTGGGGCAGAGTGGATTGTAGGGGGGTCATGGGGGCAGAGGGCCAGAGAGGCGAGGGCGTGGGGAGGGCTGACTCAGCGTGTTTGAGGATGTAGCTGTTGAGTCTGGATGAAATCGGGGACCAGCAAGGGGTTTTGAGATGAGCAGTGGCCTGAGGGGACTTACCAGCCGGCGCGTGGCAGCCAGAACACGGAGAGGCCAGTGTGGAAGGAAGCGGGAGCTCCTGGCCAGCTCTGGGTGACCCAGGTGGGGGTGAAGTTCAGGCAGGACGGGCGCTGAGAAAGGCTGAGGGTGCCAGGCCACTCAGCTCACCAGGTAGCTACTCCAGACCTTCAGACGCGGGCACACCAGGGAGATGCCGAAGTCACCACCAGTGTGCCGAACATGAGTAACCTGGAATTCGTCGCTTGGTCTGTTTACGCACAGATTTGAGCTCTGTTCCTTCTGCTGTAGCACAGGCTTCCCCTGGGCGTTACTTCCCCAGGTTCGGGGGTTTCTCAGCGCAGTGGCCTCGGGAGTGGGGAGCCCTGCGTACCTGATTATCAGGCGTGTGCCTTTCCTGTCTGGCATCTGCCTGGAAGCTGCATCTTCTCGAACCCTCAGATGGATGGTAATAACGCGTGTTTGTTCAGCAGCAGCTGGGCCCAGATCGTTCTCCTGCTGCGAACATATTTCCCTTATTCATCTTCCTCTTTTCAAACCTCCTTCGGTAGCCCTTCCTTTTCTCTGGGCGTTCTGTGTGAAATAAAAATGGGCAGCGCTGGATGTTTTCACTTTCAAGCTCCTCTCGCTGAATTAAGCACAGTTGTATTTATAGACGAGGCCTCGCGGAGCCTGCTGTGTGCCGTCGCGGACTCCAGCGAGAGCCTGAGAGGTGAAGAAGGGGCGCTCCGGCGCGGGGCGGGGGCGGGGACGGCGGGACAAACGCTCCCTTGTCCGGGTGCCGTCGTGGGGAGGCCTGCGATGCTGACTTTGGGGTGAGGGGGTCCCACTGCTTTCAAAGGGATTCACCTGTATCGTGTCCAGTGTAGCAGGGCCGACAGAGAACGAAAGGAGGACCCCCCCCCCCAAAGTCTGCCGCAGCCTCAGTTCCCTCTACCTGGTTCTTACCTGGTACCACACGAAACAAAGTCTCCCTTTCGTTCATTGTTTATCCTCACCTGAGGACGTGTTTATTGATTTTAGAGAGAGGGGATGGGAGGGAGGGAGAGAAACATCAATCAGTTGCCTCTCTCATGAGCCCCGACTGGGACCGAACTTGCAACTCAGGCATGTGCCGTGACCGGGAATCGAACTTGCAGCCTTTCGGTTTACAGGATGACACTCCAACCAGCTGAGCCGCACTGGCCAGGGCAGTTTTTAATTTTTTAAAGTGGACAGTATAGTCCACTATAAAAGTCCTCTTTTTGCTCCTTTCCATCGGATGACAACTTTTCTTATGTCCATGTTATCCAGATGAGTGATATGTCGCATTTAGTACCCCCAAGCCTAGTGGAGATTATTCCCTCCAATGCCCAGATGACTTACCTAATCTTCGTGTGCTGCTTCATTTGCTCAGATCTGTGAGGAAACCGCACCAAATAAGCCAATCAATCTAAACAGCTTGTTCTTGACTTCTGCTAGCTTGCCTTTTTAAGGCAGAATCGAATGCTTGGCTAGGCTGCGGTCTCCGTGGCGACCAGATCTGAACTCTGACCCCAGCTCCCTGACCTACCAACGCGGACCCTTGACTGAGGCAGTCAGTGCGTCTGAGCCCCCGTTTTCTCCGCCGCGGACGTGGGAGCCCTGCTGGCAGCGGTGCCCTGAGCACACGGGGACACGGCTCTGGGCGTCGGCTCTCAGTCACTGGGTGACGTGTCTCCGTGACCACAGTGTCTGAACACAGCACCCGCGTGAGCACTGCGGGGGAGGACCCGGGGCGGGATCTGTCTCCAGGCTCATCCTGTTGCTGCCAGAAGTTGGTTCTGTGCAGTCACAGGGCCGGGGTCCCCATTCCTCACAGGGAGACGTCCCCAGCTCTGCAGGCCACTTCTGTCCCTGGTGGTGCCCGTCCACCTTCACAACCAGTGTGGCATGTGGGACACCCCCCATGCCAACCCCTCCCTCACTGCCCGGCCCACTCTCCCTGCCGCTGCCCTCTGGTTCTGCTGGTCTGAGTTGATGTGGTTATTGGGCTCACTTGGACAATCTAGGACATGGTGGCTCTTTGAAGTCAACTGCTCAGTGACCTCATGACATCTGCCAAGGACATTTTGCTGGTATCAGCCATGGAGGCCACACCAGGGCCCAAAGTCGAGGCTGACGTGGTGCCGGCAGTTTGCAGGGTCCTCAGATGCACAGCCTGATGCTGAAGGAATTCTGGTTGCCATGGTGACAAGGAGGCCTGTGCATCTCCGACACGGGGTCTGTGCCCTGCAGATGGACGTTCGCCCTGAGTGAGTTCCCAGGCCCCTGAGGCTGCACGGGACCAGCTTCGTCGTGAAGTCGGACCTGGAACCAGGGAACTAAATCCCGAGAGGAGGTGTGGGCCCAGCCTCCGCACAGGCCCCTGGGCGCCGGGGTGAGTGCGGGGGACCCGACGGCCTCCTGCCCCCGGGGCCCGGAGGCCAGAGCAGGACAACAAACATGCCAGGGGAGGCTGGGGTGCTGGCAGCACTTCTGGCTGGGACTGGCGCCGGAAGCTAAGGGGCTTCCTGAGGAGCAGGGCTGCCTCCTGCAACAGCCGAGGACATCCTGAGGGGACGGGAGGCTTGCTGAGCTTCCCCACACAGCAGCCAAGTGAGGTGGCGGCTGTGTGTGTTCACGGAGCCCCGATCCACTCGTCGGAGGGTTATCGTGTCCGAGATGTTGAAAACCCAGTGCTGGGAGGACCGTTCAGCACGCGCTGTGGGAGGGGCCCGGATGCCCTGATTCTCCCTCACTCCGCAGGCCCTTGGGCTGGGCCTCCAACGGGCACCAGTCATGTCCCGGGCGGGTGAAGCCCCACGTAGAGGTCTGCCCTGCTAGTCACCGGCTGCTCTGCATCTTCCCTACGTGCCCATCCCAGTATGACACCCTGTGTTTCCAGACTTGGCCGGACAACCCCTGGGGGACGGGTGGTTCCCGACTGAGACCCGCCGCCCTGACCAGGGGCTCAGACTCGAGTTTGCAGTAGAATTGCCAGGAGGGTCCGATGACCAGGCCTCAGCTCCCAGGTCCCTGGTGCAGGTCTCGGGGACTGCATGAGAGTTTGCATTCCCAGTGACTTTGCAGGTGACACGGCTGCTGCCGGTCCAGAGCTGGCGCTGGGAGGACCGGAGCTTCCTGTGCAGACACCGGCTGTGCTCCAAGGGCTGCCCGGCCACAGGAGGGCAGGTGCAAGGCACCAGAGAATCGGTGACCTCAGGAGCAGCCACAGCAATTAGGGCGGCAGGCGGTGAATAAACACTGCATGTCCCTCTGCTCCCAGGCACAAAACCCAGGCACGTCCCTCTCAGTGTCCCAGGGGCCCCGGCAGGTCATCCCCAGAGGCAGGCGGCAGTAATCTGCTCATTAAGTCTGTGGCCTCGTCCCTCACTGTCCTCCCACCCCTGCCCCCCACTGGTGCTTTCTGGGGTCACGTCCCAGATAAACGTCATGTGCTCCGAACCTGGCATCAGGTTGCCTCCAGACTGAACCCAGTTAAGGCATAATTGCAACAGTAATTTCTAGGTTTTTATTTTTTAAAGACGGTTGAGTTTTTCCCTGTCTGGCTCAGGGTTTCACCATGGGAGGCAAATGTGCCTTCTCTGCCGTGGGCGTTGGCAGCATCTGGGGTCATTGCTGGAGTCACACTGTGAATGAGGGTTCACCGGCCGGTAGTGGCAGGAGCCAGGGGCACCGCCAGGCAGCTGCGTTGCACAGGACGGCGCCGTGAGGAAGAATCGTCGCCCCGAACGTCAGCAGCACTGAGGCTGAGAAGGCAGCTCCGGCCCGAAGGGTCCAGTGAAGGTGCAAGTGCACTGGGGTGCGCCGTCCCCCTGGGGCCCCAGGCTTGAGGTTCAAGTTCCCACACTGCCGAGAGTCTGACATCATTGTGATTCAGGAAGCTACTTCATCCCTGGTAGTTTTTCTCATCCGGTGATGAGTTTTCCTATATTGACTTAACCCTGCCCCTGCCCCTGGCTCTGGCCCTAATCCTAACCCTAGTTCTAGGCCTAACCAGAACCCTGACCTTAACTCTAAACCCTGACTCTAACCCCTAACCTCAGCAAGTCATTGTCTAGTTTTTATTGCATGTGTGGGGTGACTGGTTAATAAAATTATGTAGGTCTCAGGTGTGCAATTCTGTAACACATCATTGTATTGTGTGTTAGGTCTTTGAACTCCTGTAAAAAGTATGTTTCCAAAAGTAGATGTTCCGCTTTCAATGGATACAATGATATGAAGGACAAAAATGTAGCTAGTGGTTCCTGGCGATGCTGCAAATCTTGCTTCCCTGCGGTTCCCTGGTCCGCCCGCCCTTGCAGGAGACACCTGCGCAGAGGGGCGGGGGTCGGGGCGGCGGGTCACGGCGGGGGCGTGGCGTCTGCGCGCCTGCGCGTCCCGGGGTTGGGGGGGGGAGGGCGGGCTCTCCAGCCCTTTCGGGCCGAGGACGGAATCGGCTTCGCGCAGCCGCGGGGCCGCGCGTGCGGAGCCCACTTTCCCGTTTGCTCGCCTGCTCAGGTTGTCGCCTTTCAAAGCCGTTCGCGGGCACCTGACACTCAGGGCGTTTTTCTCCGTGTCATCGTGTGACAAGGCGGACGGCGCTGAAATGCTCAATCAGTCCGCACACGAAGTCAACCCTGACGCGCGTGCAACGGGAGACGACGGAAGGAAGGCGCCCGGGGTAGAATCGAGGGCTTTGTTTTTTAAATGTGAGAGCTCGATGTGAGTAAACTAACTTGTGGGATGCAGTTGGAAAAGGAGGGAAGAACTAGGAGTAGGAGAAAGACCTGAATTTGAATATACCCTCTAAATAGTCATTGTTCAAACATTTTTAAATGTAAATGGAGCATCTCAATTTTTGGACTTGATAGTATATTATTTTCAAAAATACAACTCCTTCAGTTTTAGTAAAGATGGAAGAAAATGAGCAACATTTTCGGCATATTATCCTTGATTATTTCAAGAAAGGTAAAAGCGCAGCGGAAACACAAACAGAGACGGTGCAGCGTGTGGAGAAGGTGCTGTGACTGATCGAACGCGTCAGATGGTTTGCGCAGTTCCGTGCTGGAGATTTCTCGCTGGACGTTGCTCCACGGTCAGGTAGGCCAGCTGCGGTTGGTAGCGATCAAATCGAGACATTAATTGAGAACAATCCGTGTTCTACCAGGTGGGAGACAGCCGACATACTCCAAATATCCAAATCGATAAAGTCATTGGTGAAAATGAGAAATGTGTCTTTTATTTAATGGAAAAAACTACATGAACTTTTTGGCCAGCCCAGTACTTAATCTAGCCCCTGACTTGCTTCTAAAACTCTAGTTGTAAGTTAGTCACGGCCTTTAACTCCACAGATGGTTTGCGTTTCCACGGGACGATGACATTCCACGGTGTAGGTTTCCTAGAGAAAGTGCAGCTGCGTGTGTGTGAGCGAGCGAGAGAGGGGGGCAGATGTCCTTTGGGGCATCTAACCGGGCATAAAGTTTTGGGGAATATGCTTCTGTATTTCTTTTTAAAATGCTAACTTTACTCAGTGGAGATACCACTTTCCCTGTTATATGTCAGCCAAAGTGAAGTGGTCAGTTTCCGCTATCACCTAGGCGCTGTGGACATGACTTTAAGCCAGGTCCTCACTTACTAATCAAAGAGCATAACTAAAAAGATTTTAAAATCTAAGTAAAGTGGGCAAATAGCTAGTACATGAGCATATTTTGTGATTCATTTACTGTGCATTATGATTGAAAAGTTCAAAATTTAAAAAAATGGATTTATGAAGCTTCAATATAGAAAGGGAATAAATACACTAGCATTCTCAGTGGCAAAAAACAGCTAAATATTTCCATTTGCACATGCCATTTTATGTCTTCTTTTGTTTTATCCTGACGAAGGGGGACCAGAGTACCAAGCTCTCTGGGCGTGCTTCTCCCCAAGTCTGCCCCCTCTTGAAACACGATGAGAATTAAAAACAATCCCAGTGACACACACTTGGTGTGGTTTTTATGTCACCGGCTGCCATTGGTCAGCAGCACGAATTGGCGCAGTTCCTCGCGTCCTCGAGGCTGCTTTGGGAATTAGGAATAGTCCAGCGGGAGCAAATGTGAGTGTGTGTGCCTCGTGAGCAACTGCGTTCTTCCAGCGAGTGGTGGGAACTGCCGTCCCCTGGAGGGAGAGCCCTGGTCCCTGAGGCAGACCCGCCAGCCGCACGGAGAAAGAGCATCGCCTCCTGGACGGTGACACGGGGACTGGAACGTGACCTCAGCGCAGCGGCTGGACGAGCTCCATCAGCACTCGGCTCCTACGTCAGTGCTGTCAGCTGGTCCAGTGCTCCGCCACCGCAGCACCACGTGGGCAGTCCTGTGCGCTGCCTGCGGGGGCAGCTGCGCTTGGTAAGCCTTCTGTAGCTGCTGGAAGACGGGGCACTGACCACATGTAAGGAAAGGCTTTGGACGTTGTGAGCAGGATGGCAGGGCCTGTGGCTGCTCGGTCGCTGCCCTCGGACGCGCCGTCCGTGGACCTGGCTCGGGTCATGGGCCAGGCTCAGCTGCCACTCCCTGGGCAATGACAGGCTGACGGAGCGGAGTCCCTCCCGGCCGTGCACCCGGGACGTGGCCCCTCGTACCCGGTCTCCAGGTACAGGTGTCACTGCGGGCATTCCGTTCACAGAGCTGCATTCAATGGGATGAAAGCCATGGCTGAAGTGTGCCCGGGTTAGTTGCTGAGAGCCATTTTGGTTCTTTTCCTTGGAGGGTTCAGTGAGAGGAAAGGTGATGGACAAATAAGGAACTGGGGAGTGACAGTGACACGGGAGAAATGTAGGCGACTGTGAAGCTAAGGAGATGAATGGAAAAGCGGGATGTTGCGAGTTTCTCGGTTTCTTCAGTGAACAGAGGGGGCGCTGTAGGTTCGCTCCTCCGCCCCCAAAGTGTCTGCAGGCCTCCGGGTTTGCAGGGCGCCCAGAGCAGCAGCATCGATGGGATTGTCTGACGGGTTGGCTGGGACAGGACCTAACAGAAGGATCCTTATGCCTCAGGGGAGGAACCATGATGTTCACCTTGCTGCATGCTTGGCTGACAGCCCCGTCACAAAAAGGCCATCAGCAGAAAACAAATGCATTGGCACCGGCCGCCCACCTCACACGGGAGGGAACTAGAGCAGGAGTGACTTGCAGGGTGGTTAGGGCTCCCGCTTCCCAGCCTCGCCCACACAGAACAGTGACCGTGTGGAGGGACATGTGTGGGGTGGGGGTGGGGCAAGCAGAGCCCTGCCAGGCCTTGGGGGCGGCAAACTAGGAGCAGACGCTGGCGTGGCCCAAAACCCCGTTACGTTCCTTTCTGTGCGGTGGTTCTAGTAGGTGTGCTTAGTTGTCTTTAACTTCATTCGAAACTGTTTTGTTAGATTGAACCGTGACAGCTGTCACATCAGCGTGCGTTTAAAAAAAAACTTACCAAAACTGGGGAATTTTGTGTAGCCATTTTAATATTGAAGATGGAAGAAGGTATGCAACATTTTAGTCCTATTATGCTTCAATCTTTCAAGAAAGGTTAAAAAACGCAACTGAAACACGCACACGCAAAGATTGGCACAGTGTAGGGAGAAGGTGCTGTGATGGATCGAACGTGGCAAAACTGGTTTGCAAAGTTTCTTGGCCCTGCTGACATTCAGGCCACATCATCCTTTGCGGTGGGGCCGTCTTCTGCGTGGGAAGATGTTGGGCAGCACCCCCGCCTCTCCCCACTGGAAGCCGAGAGCAGGAGAGAGCAGACACACTCAAAGTCTCCCAGTCAATGAAGTTGTCAGTAAAAATGAAAAAGGTGTCGTTTACGGAAAACACGGAATCGTCTTCCTGGCCCACCCAGAACCTGGGAGGAATGAATGGAGCGAGGTGTGTGTTGGGGGGGCCCCTCCACCACCTTCCCGGGGCTGCTGAGAGTGACTCCCGCCACCTCCTGTTCCAGGAGCAGGAAGCGGGTCAGGGCGTCCCTTCCCGCAGCTGGTGTTTCTTAGGAACCTTTGATTCAAAGTAGTCGGTAGGCCTGAGCGGAAGAATCAATTGGGGTGATGTGAGACGATTTCCTGCAATACCTCGCCACCAGCTACGTAAAAAAGTAACAGAAGCGGGTTTGCTGCTCCCGGTCAGAGAATTATGAAACGTTCGGGCGCTTTGTGTCGAGCCCTTTACTTGTTCGAGGCCGAAATAAAAGTACAATGTTTCACTAGCCAGGCATGGTTTTGATGTTGATGCTATTGTTCAGTGAGAGGCACCAGAGAACTGGGACGAAAATGTAACACGTTCTTTCCCATTTAAAGCTGGAGAGCAGGTCGGCGGGAGGGTTGCAGCCGCCCTCCGGCTGGGGGGCCACGCAGCCTTATTCACAGGTCAGTCGTCCGGCTACAGACAGACAGACAGACGAAACCCAAGCAACATTCCTTCCTGTTGGATTCTCTGCTTCGAAGGGAAGAGGGGGTGGGGGCATTAGAGGCAGCTTTAAACTGTGGATTCTTTCCTCATGAAAGAGACCCCCAAATATTACTGGTTCACAAAACGAATGAGGTCACGGGGAAAAGGGAAAAGTATTTTTCAATTGCGCAGCCCGCTTCGCAAATGAAGACGACCCCTCGTGAAACGCGGAGGCTGACCTGTGCCGCCCGAGCCGCTGGCCTGGAAGAGCAAGAGTGGCTGGAAGACAGGAGAGCGTCCTTCTCCCGGGAACTGGGCAGGCGTGTCGGCTGCGCCCCCGACCCCACCGCAGCTCCGCTCGCTCAGTCGTGAAGCAGAGCATTTGCATCCGAGACCAAAATTAGAGGCGACACAAAGCCCCTAATCTGTTGTGGGTGTGACGTGGGTGGGGCCGCTGTTTCGATAAGTACCGAATGAGGAATCGCGTTTCACTGGACAGTGTTTCTGGGGGGAAAAACAAAACACACCTTTGTTGATTTTTTTTTTTTTTGTAGTGTTAACCAGTTCTGGAAAATCCAGGACAAAAACATTCCGTTGAACTGAAAGACATCAACTGGTGTTTCAATTTCAAGGAGGCCACAGAGGCCCCGGCGCGTGTCTCTAGGACACAGCGGCCAGTGGCCGGTGGGGACCGATCGGCCTCGCGCGGAACTGGCTGGGCCCCGGTGGGAGCCGCTGCCCGGCGGGCAGCCGGGCCGCGGCCTCCAAACCCACTCCGCTGCCCGCATTCCTCCTTTGACAAAGTACTTGCCTTGGATTTTTCGTAGCAAAGCAGTTTTTGTAATAATATTATGTAAATAAATAGGTCTCTCCCAAAGCTATATGTTATCTTAAGTAATCTGTCGTTACAGATTCTTTTCCTGTAATAGAAAAGTTAATAGGAACTGTATGTAGTTGCTATAGTAACGCACACAAGTGCTTTTCTCTTGAAGGGAAGCACATGATTAATTTGTCTTTTAATCTCTTTTATTGTAAGAATGTCCCTGAAACGCAGTAACAGAGATCTGTAGTCCTAATACTTTTCTTTCTTTCTTTTTTTTAACTTCAACCCTCTAAATAATCTTTTCACACTAAAAAATGTTAATTAGTAGAATTATTTTGAACTTGAGGAAAAAATGTGTGTATCTTCTTTAAAAAATACAAAAGACTTCTAAAATAGTCAGAGCCCCTTGTATTATTTTACATGTTGTGGAGTTCATTAATGTTTCACCCAAACGAATTTTAAACTTAGGAGTCTTTTATAACTTTGCATAATGGTCTTATTTAAAGTAAAAACATTCAACTTAAGGAGGTAAATGTACCATTGCCTCAGAATACATTAACATATTTTACTTTTATATCATGTGCTATTTGGCTTAAAGTTTCTTGGACAAGTGTCTCTATTTCTGTGTAATTATACAGATTGTTCTCACAAAGGGCCCTCTCTGGAGTCTTTATAAAATAATGTGCGGTGGTTCTCTAATATTTTCATAACCCGACATTCGTCTCCGCTTCTAACCCTGGCCGCAAACGGAAAGCCAGGTGAGGGACGTGGCGGGAGCGGCAGTTGGGCAGCGCGGAGGGCTGGGGGCGGGGGACTCAGAGCCCAGGGGACGGGCGGGTGGCCGCTGCTCCAGCCCCGGCGAGAGCCACCATGTGGGATGGACCGCTGTCTCCTGATTTCTAGAGAGAAGGCGGAAGTCTGAGGGTGGCGTGAACTTTGTACTTTGAACTTTGAACTTTGCATGTACATCTAGGAAACTAAACGGATACAATTTTCGACAGATGTACTTGACGGGTCAGAGCCACCTGCAGGTCCCACCAGCTGTCACTTTGCAGACCGTCCTTCCTCCGGGGCAACTTCTGCTTCAGAACACAGAGTCACGGGCTGCTGCTCTCCGCTGACCCCTGGAAAGTTCTGGAATTTGCATTCTTGTACAGTAGACGCAGGAAGCTGTGTTTGACCGGTTGGCTGAAACCCGCACCCTCAGTCAGAAGCGGCCTGAGAGAGTGGACTCCCTCCTGCTATTTTAAAGCGGGTTACGGACCAGATCTAATGATTAAAACTCTACGTTGAAGCCAGCGGAGGCCCTGGGCTCCGTTTCTATTTTACAGGTATTTGCAAAATCCAAGCTGCACGTTTACCTAAAACATAACTTAAAAACAAACTTTTAACTTTGAGATAATTACAGGCTGACCAAAGGGCATCAGAGTTGCAAAACCATGACCTGACATTTCCCGCGTCTTCACGCAGCTCCCTCGCGTGTTCCTGCACACGCAAGGCCCACTTGTGAAGATAAGAAAATTTATGTCGATCCAACATGATTTTCCTCAGGTTTGTCCCGCTGCCCCTCTGCCGCACCCGCTCTGTGGGCCGGGGCCCAGTCAAGGGTCCCACGTTGCTGCAGGGGCCACGTCGCCTATGTCCCCTCCAGTGGGGAAGAGGGTCTCGCTCTTTCTCTGCCTTTGCACAGACACCGTCACTGTCCTTGGGCCAGGACGGTGCCCTGTGACCACCTCTGGGCCCGTTATTAGCCAGGACACTGGACATCCTAACTGGTCGTCCGCAGCTAAGACTCGCCGGGTGACTTTGTGGCGGTGCTGGGAGGGACTTGCACTGACGGGGCCGCCAGGCGCCCGGTGCCTGACCCGGTGCTAACAAGAAGGGCGGCGTGGAGAGGCCGTGTGTGGTCGGCCACGTGTCTGCTGCACGGACGTGGCTGTGACTCGGCGTGTTGGTGCTCTGGGAGATGCGTGTGCAGGAGCCTCTGGAGTTCTGCACAATAATCTCAGGATGCAAAACCTTGACATTTTTTTTTGCCAAGTTGATTAGCGAGCTGACAGAAATGTGACAGGAAATCACAGAAGCTGAACAAACCTGGAACCGTGGCCAGTTTTTATCAAAACCTCATGCCTCTGTTAAGAAAAACCCTCAATGCCTGTGGAGTGGAAAGAACATTAGAAAAAGAAAAAAAGGAAGTTTCTTCCTCTATTTCTGAGTCTCTGTCAATGGTTCATGTCCCTTCACCATCTCCAAAATCTGGAGAATTCTTAACCTCGTGTGTGAGCTGATTAGGAATCTTGATGAGATACATGCATGAAAACAGTTTGAGAACCTTAGTTTGTGGACACATTTCCTATGTAAGTGTATCTATTAACGTGCACGTATCACATTTATCTGTCTGTCCATCCATCGCTCTCTCTCTCCGGCATATTCGGTCGATATCGAGGCACACACCTCCTTTTGCAATTTCCTCTTGTTAATTCCACTTAATGAAATTCCATTTAGCAGTGCTGCCTGCAGTCAATTCCATCATAATTTTCAGAAAATCAAAGCTGTTAAAAAGGGAATAAAATCAAACCGATGCTTCAGCCAGAGAGAATCCGTGCATCTAAATGGGGCATTAGCACCTCGGGTTCGGAGACAGGGGCGCGTGTCGGAGTCTCGGCTGCGTTTTGGGGCCTCTGGGAAGGCAGTCTGCAGTCCCCGCCCGGCTCTGCGCATTCTTGGCGTTGCGGGGGGATTTACCTTCAGCAGGCACTGACCTTAGCGCTCCGACGGTGCCTGCTGGTCGCGGGCGTGCTGAGGAAGAGCCCGGCCCAGGCTGAGGCTTTCCCTCTCCCAGACCTCGGAGTGGCCGTCATTTCCATCACGCTCCCCCGGCCGGCCGGAGCCGCCCCCGCGGTGCTGGGGAGACCCGGAGTTCACACACCTGACCGGAAGTCCACGGCCACCAGGCAGGAGCATCTCACATGCACCTGCCCCCCCCACCATGAGGTCCAGTCTCATCGCTTTTGAAAACCGAGGTGTCCTCGACACACCGCCGTGCATTAGCTGTGGGTGTGCAACAGGATTCGGCGTCTGTGTGTGGCGTGGAGTCATCCCCATGGTCAGTCCAGGGGACGTCCGTCACCACTTGGTCACAGTGTTTTCTTGTGATGAGAACTTCTGAGACACTCTCAGCCCCTGCACACGCGCAGCCACAGTCGCTGTGGTGCGCGTCACCTCCAGGGCTTGTTTATTTTGTGACGGGAAGTTTGCACTATTTGTACCCCCCCCCCCGCCTTGCCCACCCCATCCCCCCCTCTGGTGACCTCCCATCTGTTCTCTGTGTGTTTGCAGAGGCCACATGTGAGTGAGGTCATACATGCGGTATCTGTCTTTCTCTGACTGACTGATGTCACTGGGCATAAACGCCCGCACGGTCTGTCCCTTTGCAAATGGCCGGATTTTCGTCTTTTTATGGCAGAGTTTTTTAAATCCACTCACCCACCAATGGGCACCTGGCTTGTCCTCATATCTTCGTGATTGTAAGTAATGCTGCAATGAATATAGGGGTGCATATATCTTTTCAAGTTAGGGTTTTTGCTTTTGGGGGATAAACACCCATCATTTGAATTTCTGGATCGTAAGGTACATCCATTTTTTATTTTTTGAGGAAATGCCACACTGCTCTCCAGAGAGGCTGCACCGCTCCGCACTCCCGCCGACGGTGCACGCGGGGCCCCTTTCTCCGCGTCCTCGCCAGCACCTGTCACTGTGGATCTGCCGATGGCAGCCGTCTGACAGGTGTGAGGGATGTCCCAGGTGGCTTCCATTTGCATCTCTCTGATGTTGAGTGGTTTCCCGTCTTTTCACGTGTCTGCTGGCCATCTGTGTGTCCCCTTCGGAAAAATGTCTTTTCAGGTCCTTCTGCCCATTTTTTAATCAGAGGGTTTTTTGTGTGTTTGTTTTGTTTTTGCTACTGGGTTGTAGGAGCTTTTTACACATTTTGGACATTAACCCCTTAGCAGATAGATGATTCGCAAATATGTTCTCCCACTCAGTGGGCTGCCTTTCTGCTTTGCTGATGGTTTCCTTTGCCGTGTAGGAGCCTTTTAGTTTGATGTGTTCCACTCGGTTATTTTCGTTTCTATTGTCTTTGCTTTGAATGTCAGACCCAAACGCCATTTCCAGGGTGGGAGGGGCTTACCAACCATGTTTTCTTCTAAGAGTTTCATGGTTTTGGATCTTACATTCAAGTTTTTAATCCATTTGTAGTTAATTCAAATCTCCTTCTTATAGGAAAACACTTCTTTAAAAAAACCTTAGAACCTGCAGCTTTTCTTGGGGTGTTAAGGAGGAAAAAAGAGGAACCTGAGTTTATTGGCTTATGTTTAAAATACAGTTAAGATCATGGACCTCAGCACGGTCGCTGCGGACGCTTGAATGACATCGGTAGACATCCCTCTGCGTTGTTCTCTGTGCCCCTCTGGCCGCCCTGGGGGGTCTTCCTCCACGGGCAGCCTGGCGTCCCCGTGGACGCCCCAGCGGCCCCAGCAGGCACCTCCCGCCCGGCTCTACCTGCCCCGAATCTTCTCTTCCCTCACAGCCCACCTGAGGCCCCCGGGTGGGGGCACCGGCAGCGAGGGGCCAGGCCCATTTCCACCCACGCTCGCCCAGAGCTCAGTGTGGCCACAGCCCAGCCTGAGCGAGGGAGTGGACAGGGGAGGGTAAGGGGTTCCGCCAGGAAGTGGAGATGCTTTACCAAAGAAGGTGAGTGGGTGCTGGGGGGCCCCTCGCAGAGGTGCCCCCGGGCTCCAGACCCACCATCCGCCGCCGCCCATTTCTCCAGCCGCTCTGGTGGTACTGGCTCCCTTGCAGACGCCCACGAGCTTCCCGACGGGCGCCTAAGGCAGCCTCAGCCCAGACCCTGGTTCCCGCTCACGGGAAGCTTCCCAGCCCTCCAGCGAGCGGGGCCTAGAGACAGGAGGCAGGTGACCCTCCCTTGATCACCTTGATCAGGGCGGGGCAGGGGCTGATGGACACATGCTCTGCCAGCGTCCCCAGGGCGGATTCCTGTGTCGGTCTCTCCTCCTCTCTCAGTCAGAATCACTCCCTCCACAACTGCCTCAGCATCTCCTCCGGGAAACACAGGCTGCGGCTCGCACCCAGATTGGCCCTGGAAAGGACCTTCTGGACGGGTGTGGAGCTGCGCCCGCACTGGGCAGGTGTGGTCAGCTCGTGAGTGGTGGGGGTGTGAGCCCTGGCTGGGCCAGCACCCCGGTCACTCCGAGGTCCCCGCCTGGCAGAGAGGAGCAGCAGGACGCCCCGAGGAGGCTGCAACCCTGAGACAGTGTGCAGGCAGCCACTGGCTGAACTGGGTGATCATTTTGGAAATTTAGGAAAAGCTAATGGCGTTGTGGAGCAATGGCGGTTCAGTAACTGTCTCCGCCCAGGGCTGGGAGAAAACGCCCACAGTGTATGTCTGACTTTGGTGGTTTCGTTTTGCTTGTTTGTATGGTTTCATTGTAAAATATTTTTGTAGCGAGAACACAACATAAAAACACAGCTCTCAAGTGTGAGAACAGCTGCATGGGAAATGACTGCGTCCTGCCTTCTTAAGCAAAGACTCGGGTATTGCCCGACCCAAACCCTCACTGCCTGTGTTGTGTCGGATGCACTTCCGTCTGGTCTCCTTCTGACACTCCACCCCCGCCCCCCCAGGTAACCGCTGCCCTGCCTTTTGAGGAAATTATTTCCTTTTAAGATTTTTCTTTTTTTAGTTATTATATTTCCTTAAAGAAATTAACTTCAGTTTTATGTGTTCTTGAGCTTCATTGAATACAATGACCCTATGTAAGCTACATTTCTTCCTTTCTTTTCTTTCTTTCTTTTTTTTTTTTTTTGAGCAACATGATGTTTCGTGAGGTTTATTCAGTGCTGGGCGGCACTCTTCCCGCAGACCCGTGAGTCGTGGTAGCTAGCCTGCCTGCTTCCTGTTCGTCCCCAGCCGCTGTCCCATTTCAAAGTGTTTGCGACAGACCCTGGACGTGTTGGCGCAGTTCCGTAGCCGGGGCTCGTCTGTGCGCGGCCCGCTCTGCAGCGTTCTCACACGGCACCGTGCCGGTGGATGTCCCCTCTGTGGTCGTGGGCGCTGGGGGTTCCTGGAGGTGGGATGCCACAGGGCTGCACATACCGCCCCCCCGCCCCAGGTTCTGGGACACTTGCACGGGCCCTGCTCCGGGGCACACCTGCTGCTCCATCTCAGCGCGAACACATGCGTGCCCACACCCACCTCAACAGTGATGTCGCCTCGTGGTTCAGAGTGTCAGCTGCCCCCACAGATGTGGGGCAGCCTCCCTTGTGCCAGGCGCTCACAGACGTGGCCCTGCAGATGCTTCCTGCCCGTTGGCCGGTACATGTTGCCAGCACACGGTGACTTTAACATTTGTTTTCTAATTTGATCGCTTCTCGGCCTTTTGGCTAAGATCAAGTGTTTTCTAATTTGCTCACAAGGCGAGCACATTTCAGTTAGTTTATTGGCCATTGGATTTGTTCTTTTATGAAATGTGTATTCAGTTCTTCTGTCATGTTTTTTGATTCGCGCGTCTGCCACTTCCCTTCCCTTTGGGGGCTAGCCGTGTGCTTCGAGTGAGGCTCCTTGGTCTGTGACGGGCGCAGCAGCCCCCCTGGGGCTTGGCTTTTGCTCTCGACTCTGGTTGACTTTTCACTGAAGGACTGAACGTCGGAGCTGGCGGCCAGGACAGCAAGCTCGTGTTCCTCGCTGTCCCTTACAAACGCAGGGACGTTGCCATGTCTCCAGGGCCGAGCACCTGGCGGGCGGCTCGCCTGCGGGACGACAGAGGAGCCCTTGGCGGAGCAGCCCTCCTAACCACGTGGCGGCGGGCTCAGTGAGGAGGCCGGTTCCGACGCCCTGCTGGCCGGCTCAGGGCTCATTCCACTTCTTCCCCCAAAGGGAAAGGCCAGTGGCCGCTGCAAACAGACAGCAGGCAGCCGGGCACAGGCATGGGGCCCGTTTGGCTGGTCCCCCGGCAGGCAGACGTCTCCTGTGCCCAAGCGTGAGGATGTGCCTGCGTTCCGCCTCATCTTTTCTGTTTCCTGACGGGAAATCACTGGGTCCTCTCGGGCTGAAAATTGAAAGTTAAGTAGCCGGTGAAAGAAGCAGCAGCGTGGTCTCCGTGCTCAGGAGCCTGGCTCCTGGCTGCCTCTCTCGACCCATGCGGCGTATCCGCTTCCCCCCATCCCTCTGCACCCACTCGGGCAAGTGACAGGTGGGGTGTCAGGACCACAGGCGACCCATCAATCACAGGTTCTCTTGCCCCTGAAACTCGGCCTCAGCACCACGGCTCATAATTTACGAGGGTGTGAGAAGGAAGCCATTGCGCCCCGTGAGGACAGCTGTAAGTGAGAGATTCGAATCCTCGTTGACCCAGCACTGAGTCAACTCTCCTCCTTTGCTTTTTACTGCTGAAGTTGTTTAGAGAAGTGAGCAGCAGGACCCCAGAAAGTGGCAGATGAAAGAAACGCGGTGATTGCCAAGGACAAACCCGTGGCGTTTTCAGATGAAGGGAATTATTAGAAGAGAAATGTGATACGTCCACATTTTACATTTGTGTAGATATATATATTTTGCTTTTGAAAGAAAGGGCTTTGGAGACGAGGGGGCAGTGGCGCACGGCAGGGACGCAAGGCTGACAACGGCCGGGGGGACCTCGGGGCTCATGGTTAGATGGTTCCGATGTTCGGAAGATGAAGCCTCCTCCCGGTCAGAGAGGCCCCCCGGTGCGGGCCCAGGGACCCCCCTGAGACGGGTGCTCAGGGAAAGATGCGGGCCCCCGGTCCGACGACCGTGCAGCCGTGACTCGGCAGCAGATGACCGCACTCTTCCAGAGTTATTTCTATTTCCTGGTGTGACGTAGTGACGAGTCTCTGTTTCCTAACACCTGTGAGAGGAAAGGCAGTTGCTGCAGGTGAGGAAACCGAGGCAGAGCCCTGCAGCGACCTGCCCTGGGGACCCAGGCGCTTGGGCGAGCTGCGGCTGGAGTCGGACCTGGTGCCCTGGGCCCGGGGCCCCTGCTTCTCACTCCCAGACGGTGGCTCCGGCTGTGACCGGCAGTGGCCCGGGATCTGATGACCTAATGACCGGGCACAGGGGCCGCGGTAAAGGCGATTGTCAGGCACAACTCGGTCCCTGGCGGTCACATCTCACTGGGCGCTCTGCTGAGTCTTCACCTCCAGCCGTCACTTCTTTTCCCCCCTCGGCCCCCCCGCCCCCCACACAGACCCCCCACCAACTCTCCATCTGCGACTGTGGGCAGCCTTTCCAAGGAGAGTTTGCAGGGAACCAGGGTAAGACAGACAGACGGATATCGCGTGGCCCAGAAATCTGAGTTTGAGTCTGTCAAGGGGGCTTGTCAGGTGGCACTCACGTCACGAAATCTGTGAGGACAAACCTTGGGACAGTGTTTTGCTCTTTCTTGTCTAAGAATTGGGTTCGGGGACCCGAGGTGGGAACGGAGCTCTGCCCGGACCGAGCGGTGGGAGCCGTGCACGTGTGGCCGTGTCCCAGGCAAGGCCGCGTCGGTGCCTTGTCACGTGGTCGGTGTGGCGGGCCAGGACCACTCCTGGACACCGAGCCCCAGGGGGAGAGCGTCCTGTGTCTTTCGCCTTCGCCTCTGGTGCTCTGGCTTGGCCAGTGGAGCACCATCCCCTGCGAACTTCATGGGTGTGACAGAAAGGACGTGTGTTCCGGGGGCTCAGCAGGTGACAACGACCGAAATGTCCCGGGAGCCAGGAGCAGGTGCTGTCCCTGTTTCTCTGTTCTGTTTTCATGGGAGCAGGGGGCCCAGAGCATTAACTAGCTGGCTCTTTGTCACTCAGCCAAGAGCCAGCTCTTCAACTCAGGTCGTCCGACTCCAAAGCCCAGGTGTGTTCACCTGAAAACCATTAAAAACCCGGTTTGGTCCCAGCGCACGGTTAGAGAGAGGGCTGGGCCGTCCGGGACACTCCCTGGACTTTCGATGATGAAATGGAAGCCGCTCTCTGTCTCCCTCGAGTTTAGCGAAGATGGAAATGCGGCCACAGGGCCTGCAACACTGGGGCCGTGTTTCCTGCCGGCACCGGGCGGACGTCCCCACCCGGCAGACGTCGGCGCTGTCCCCTGTGACCGACGGGCTGGCGTCACCGTGACAGTCGGTGTCGGAGACAGTCGTTGGGGTTTGAATTTCATTCACTGAAACAGAAACGTTCAGTTATTTCAGAGGTCGCTTCAAGGTCATTTACTCTCAGATTTTGTTGTTTCAAGACCATTTCAAGGATTTATTTTTGCCTCTTTTATGTTCACTAGAAATGACCTTCGTTGTGGTGATAGTTATTTTGACCATTTAAGTAAGAAGTGAGCCTCACACGAGACACTAGTCTGCTCCGGGAGAGAACGAGGGGCACAGAGCCTCTTGTAATGTTCCACGGTGTTCTCCACACGAGATAAACCTTCCCTTTCTGGACAGAGAGAGAAGCGTGCCTAACGCGGAAGCTTCTTACCATTCGATGTGCTCGCGCGCCACCTCTATTTGTATTGCTTTCCCTTTTTAAAAGTAAAGAGGAAAATCTCAGCAAAAAGCTATTTCCAGGACATTATTCTGGAGATTGGTTTCTTTCTCGAGAGGAGTAAAACCTCATTGTCACCTTTCACGGGATAATTTTTTTGGAATATAAGCAGGAAACTAAAGTTATTGACTTATATTTTGTTTGGCTTTACATGAAAAAAAACCCTTGGT
>PVJI01025753.1:0-19976 GCA_004026765.1 Micronycteris hirsuta | reverse complement strand
ACCTGGTAGGCTAAACGTCACACATATAGAGGAAATAAAATTAGTAAGTTTTTTTAGTAAGTTAGTGGGTTTGTTCTATACATTTGAGCCAAGGCTACAAGTGAGTACATAGCTAATCTAAGTACATTGACTTTTGGGATTCAGGGACTATATACCTCAGCTGATTTCTAGGTTTTCCCACCTTCCTCCAATTGGGAATACTGTACAGCTAGCTACAAAGGCTTTCTTTCTCAGTTAGTGAAGGCTCTTTGTCTTAGTGAAATTGTTACAAAGGCCCCCTTTCCCAGCACAGCATCTCAAGGGCTTCCAATACGATTGTTACGGAAGCCCCTTTTCTCAGCACAGTCTCAAGGACTGTCCCCTCCTCCTGCACTATTTTGCTTGTAATATTTGGGACACCGGGAAATCTTATCAAGCCAAGTTCAGGACTGCTGAATTAATTGGTGAAACATGTCTCCCTTTTGTTTCTAGCCTCCTGTATTAAGTTCTTTGTTAGATTGGAATGGCAAGGGCCCTGCCTTTATTTCCCCTCTGGCCACTCATTCCTAGCTGCTGACAGAACAATTATTATAAATTCTTATAAATTACTCATAACAATTACTTTAATTTTCCACTTAATGTTAGAAATAATTTAAAAGGAAATACATGGAGGAATCACATTTTTCTTTAAAACCAGAAAGAATTAGGTATTAGTAGAACAAGTCCTCCATCCTATTTTTCACAGTTCAAGTCATAACAACCTACAGTAACTGGAAATTATGGCCAGATATGGTATTTGAGAATAAACAAAATTGTAAACTGGAAACATTTTACTCTTAAAAACCTGTTTGAAAGAATGTTAGGAATTTTCAAAAAGTGAAAACTAAAATTGAGGTAAGGGAAATTGAGCAGTTGGAAATAGGCCAGAAACAGTAGTTGGAATTAGCAACATGGAGAAACATTTGCAGAGACAGCAGCTCAAGATTGCTGAAGGGTTTGGTTGTCACAATGCAAATGAAATAATAGTGATGATTTTTCTCTGAGGAAGATGAAGGAGTACACTAGTTTATCAGTCTATAGCGGCACAACTTTAACTGATGCGTTTTTGTGAAACGTGATATATTTTTTTTATTAAATATGACTCCAAGCACACTTATACCCAAATAAAAAAGTCAAAGAGTAAAAACAGCAAAGCAAACAACAACAAACATATTTTAATGTCAAATTTTAAAAATTGAAACACATTTTCTTGAGCTATGTTTCAACTTTCAAAGGCATTTTTGATTCAAAAGTCGTCATACTTTCATCTTTTCCAGGAAATCTTTTTCAAATGAATCTTAGCAGGGGTGATAAAAGAAAAAAAAAAGTTTGTTACATGTTGGTTTTCTGAAGGATTTTTATTCTGTTCTTGAGTTGAAAGAACAGTTTTGAATAACACGGAGTTCATAAAAATGGTGAAAAAAATCTTGGAACTATCAGTATAGCTCTATATTCAAATATGTGGCCATTAAAGAGACTTAAGAGTAGAGCACTTAGGGAAATCAGCATGGAAAATAAGTGCCCATTACCAAGTGATGATTTACTGTATAATTTATGGTAGGGTACAGAGTGCCGGAAACTGCACTTATCACCTGGATACCATGGAGTATAAAGCAGAATAAAATGTTTTCATGAAATTCCATTAATAAGGGGTATGATGTTGATTTCATTTCTATTTTGTTTCTGTTTACCAGAGAGTGGTGGTAAGCCTAGGCAATATTCAGTAGCTTCTACTGGATTATTACTTAGACTCATAAAACCTTGGTTTTCAGAGTTTAGAAATTATCTGTCATAATCTCTCTCTACTTCTTTCTCTCTCTCCCTCTCTCTCTCTACTCTCTCTGTCTCTCTCTCTTGCCTGTGCTGTGTTGTCAGGCAACATCCCTGACAGATGCAAACCTAACACACCAAAATATGTATTCTAGAAGATTGTGACTTATTTAACACTTCTATATTGTCTATCTAATATGTGCCAGGCGTAATTTTTAGCACTGGAAATACATCAGTAAATAAAACTCACCCAAAGCCTTTCCTCATGGAGCCTATATTCCATAATGGCAAGTGGTGGGGTGGCTAGTTTAGTGCACTAATCAAGGTTCTCCAATGAAACAGAAACAATAGAATGCATATAAATCAAAAGGAGAAATTTATTTTAAGGACTTGCTCATGTGCTTGTGGAGGCTTGCAAGTCCAAAATAAGCAGAGTAGTTTTGCAAGCTAAAGACACCTAGAAGAGAACACGTTGCAGTTCAAGTCTGTTGGTAGTCTATTGGCAGAAACCCTTCTTGCTTGGGGGAAGACCAATCTTCATCCTGTTAAAGTCTTCAACAGATTGGGTGAGGCCCACACACACTATGGAGAGCAATCTGCTTTACTCAAGGACCCAATTTCACATTTAATTTAATCTCATCCAAAAACACACCCTCACAGAAAAATCCAAAATCATATTTGACTAAATATCTGGGCAATATGGTCCAACCAAATTGACAGATAAAATTAACCATCACATGCAGGAAGTGGGAACATTTTGGGTGAGGGTACTGTGGAAATAAATGAAGATCAAGAATATGAGAACATCAAATTCTATTTATTTAGAGTTTGCTCACAGCAAGAAAGTCAGACATTGTCAGTTGTGCTTTGATAGAGTCTGAAAGGCAAGCAGAGGAAAAAATAAAAAGAAGGCTTCATGTATGACCTTATTTGAGGTTATGGGCATGGGAAAGTGTGGGCAGGCTGGCTAGAAGTTGAACATCTGACATAATTGGTTAGGTCTGCATATTTGGCTTTCTCTGGTTGATTCTACATTTGAAACAGACAAAAATTAGGGTCTATCAATTACAAAATAAATCCTGTCCATTTGTGGCCAATTATTACATTGTTTGGCTTCCTGGCGATAGCAGTTAATAGAGCAGGCTGACTTTCTACAAATCTGACTTACAGCAGTGTGGCTTTCTGGGTTGCTTATTATAAATAAGGGGGTTGGTTTTCTGAAAAAGGTTGTTATAAGTTGTCAGTCAGATTTCTATTTTTATATATGGTCTTGTCATTTTCCATTTGTGTATTTAGCTTCTCAATATAGATCATAAACAAAATAATAAAGAAGTAAACTAAATAGCATATAAGAAGGTGATAAATGTTGTGGTAAAAACAGAACCAAGTCTGAAAAAATTGCAGTACAAAATGGAAGAAGGTATGAGAAACTTTGCAGCATTACATTAAAGATTAGATTTAAGCAAAAACTTGAAGAAAGTGATGGAATTAACCAAGCACAGATCTGAAGAAAGATAAAAAGATAACCCTAATCATATTAAACAGCTGCTTCTAAGTCCCTAATGTTGATACCAACCCCCAAAAATTTACTTATAAAAAATTGTGTATTTATTCTTCATTCACCTTCAAAGCACTCTCCATTTGATGCAATACACCTATAGAGAGGTTTTGTTGTTTTGTTTTGTTTTTTTTCCCGCTGCTCAACACAGCTTTGAACTCATCAAATTTGATGCCTTTTAGTGCTTCTGCAGTTTTATTTCACCTCTTCCACATTGGGAAAGCATTTTCCTTTCAGGACTTTTTCATTTGGGGAAACCAAAATAGTCACTCAGCAGTGAGATTAAATGAATAGGGAGGGAGGGGCATGCAGGACCTGCTCTTTTGCTTGTAAATTACCTGTCATGAAATGGGCTCATGCATTGAAAGAGTCTTCAACAAAAATTCTCTGCAGCTGAACACAGCCTCTCACACCACCAGCTGGTACGCTGATACAGCTCCTAGAACACTTTAGCACTGTGTGCTAAAATGGGGCCCATTCTCCTGAGGATAATTCTGTTTTTTTTGTTTTTGTTTTTGTTTTTTCAGAGTCTCCATGATGCTTCTCTTCCATCTTTTTGAATTCTCTGTCTTTGACATATATTTTATAATAAGATAGCTAAAATTTGAATCATTGATTATCTTAGGGAGGGAATATTTAGAAAAAGATAAACAGAAAGAAAAAAAAAGAGAAAGAACAAGAAGAAAAGTAAATTCAGCAACCAGATGTCACAGGTTTATACACAAATTAGAGATAATCTTTGAAATCTAGATCATCCTAACTTGAAAGTTTTACAGAAAATATTTTGCTATATTTTTTTAAAATTGCTTCTGCTTGAATATTTCAGGGTGCTAGGTAGGATCACTTATCTGCTTAATTGATGTCTGTTGGATGGAACTTCCACACTACACACATAACTCCAGTGTAGGTATTATATCTGCCCGGAACACAGAACAAGATCGGAGCCAGTGCTGGTCAGCCCCCAAGACGACCCCTGATATTCCTGGCCCCTTTTGTTCACACTACACCTCAAGAAAGCCTCCTCTCATCCTGACTAGGGTTCCCATTGAAAAATACCCAAAGGATATTGTAGGAATGCCTGGGTGTGACCTTTGATGATAGGTTACAAAATACATTGTGCCTTCTACTTCATGGTCTCCTGTATCATGTGCTGTGGCAGAAGCCAGCCACCATGTCAAAAGGCTTAAGGGTTCCTCCACATGGTGAGGAACCCAGGTGTTCTGCCAATAATCAGCCTAACGTGCCGGGCATTCACGTTAACCACATTGGAATGGATTTATTTCCCTGTCAAGTCTTCAGATGATTTTACTTTGTACATCTGACTTTTTATCACATATAAGTTAGTTTTATATGCCAATTTGAATGGACTACGGGGCTCCCAGATAATTGGTAAAACAATTCTGGGTGTGCTTCTGAGGGTGTTTCAGAAAGAGATTAGTATTCAAGTTTATGAACTGGTAAAGCAGATGGACTTTTGCAATGTGAGTTAGTATCACCCAATTTGTTGATGTCCAAATAAAACAGAGGTGAAAGAAGGGTGAATTCACTTCTCTGTGCATGAGCTGAGACATTCTCTTATCCTGCCCTTGGATGCAGGTGTTCTTGATCCTTGGGTTTTTGGACTCATGTCAGGAATTTATTCTATCAGTTCCCTTACTTCCATCTTATTCTCAAGCCTTTGGACTCAAACCTAATTATACCACTAGCTTTTCTGGTTCTCTAGTTTCTAGAAGTTACATCAAGGGACTTCATATCCACATGTGCCAGTTCCTATAATAAATTATATATAATAACATATATAATGTATATGCAATGATTTATGCATAATAAACATATAATATGTACAATATATAGTAATTTATATATAATAATAAATTATAATAAATTCCTATAAGTTATATATGCATGTACATACACATATATATGCATATATACATTTGGTTTTGTTTTTCTGGAAATCGCTAAATAATATACCACATAAGAAATACAGGACAAGGATCACCCAACTATGCCACTTATAAGTTCCTGATCTTCAGAAACTGTGAGATGTTTATAGTTGTTTTTTTAAGCCACTAAGTTTTCAGGTTATTACACAGATATGGAACAAAACAATCTATGTTCTAATGTTATCCATAGCTCTTTACAGGTTGTCCAGCCAAAGATGGTTTCCTATTTGTGGATGATGGGGCAATGCATTTCAGCTGTATGCTTTATGCATACAATGTCCTCTAGCTTCCGGCCTCATGTCAAACTGGTGTTATCAGACCCTGTCTTTATATGGATTGTAAATCTCTAGTCCCTAAGATCTAGATCTTTTAGCAGCTTGTTTACTTCACTAGTAGCAGCTCCCTTTTTATTTCTGTAATAGAATAATTCTTCACTTTTGCAGAAAATGAAAAGGTCTGGCATACTAGGAAAAGTCATGTTTTATCAAAGTATTAAAAATGTTTTATTTCTCATCAGACAAAAATTAAAAATATTAATACTATTTATGAATCCACCCTCTGTTAATGCAAGTCTTCCGAGTTTGAATGTCCATCTTTTTGTGACAAATAAACTTCACCTAACAGTGCTCATAACATTGCATTAATGTCTACCTCACCATTCTATGAAAGCCATTTTCCAAAATTACTTTTTAATTTTCAAAATTAAGATTCAGATTCTGTAAAGCTTCCTGAGTCCAACGGAAAATATTAAGAAAATGTTTGCTGAATGAATAATTTCATTAAAATAAGTAAATGTTTGTTTGTAATGCAGGCTCCTGGGTCTCAAGTCTAAGTCTACCAAACTGGCTTATTAAATTTTCAGAGTGTCAATATCAATAGGGTTTTAGCTGAAATTTTAATATATCCTAGTGCTTTGCTTGCAGAGAATCTGATTTAATATGTCTGAGTAAAAGGCTGTAAAGCCGCATTTTAACAATCAAGACAGGGATTTTTGACAAAATTGAAGTTAATAATCACCCTTTGAGAAATACTGTCAATATTGTTTCTCATATTCATTGATATACTTTTCTTTTCTTTCTTACCCCTAATTCTTTAAAAGCATTTTTTTTCTTTTATATGTTTTTTTTTTCCCTTGTTTGTTTGGTCCATTTTTGCATGGCTTTGTGATAAAAGGTGCTATTGTCATGAAAAGTAGGTAGAAAGAAAATAAGCTGCAGCAATTATTCATGAGTGAAGGCATTTGTAAATCATGTTTTAATAAGCCAGAAACAGCTATATAATAATTCTGTGAAAATGTAGTTAAAATAATAATGTATAATGCAACATAAAATGCAATTAAAGTGTAAAATGTATCTCATAACAATGCCAAAGTAGTCTAAGAAAATGGTAATAAAAACCATAGTAGGCTTTTATATTTGTCTTTAATTTACTGGAAAATGCTAACTATTTTGTAAATATTAACATAAAAATTGATATCAGGATCAGAAGTGTTGGATAAATATGAAGAGTTTTGATTGAGGTTTGGGGTTGGAATATATGTGCAATTTAAAAAGCAATTATGCCTCTTAGAACACACCAGGTACATCAAGTTATTTGTAAGATGTGATGTGAAGATCTTAAAGACACATATGCATTTTTTTTTATCTGATTGATATAAATTAGTTTATGGTCCTTATAAAGAGAGAGAAGAAAAGTTACATTCAGGGTAAGAGGATACCTAATGCTTTCTTCCAGAGAAGCACTTAGGCAAAAGGAATAAAAAGATACAGACACACTCATGTATAAAACATTTTAAATATATTAAAAACCCTGACATAGGTAAAACTTAGGGAAAATTATAATAGAAGAAATCAGTGAATATTTATATGTGCTTTTAATTTGTATATACAAATAAAAGTCTTAGTATTAGTTTTGATATTGAAAATTCTACTTATGCACTAATACATTAAGATGCCATGTAATCGATTAATAAAATAAGATTTTATTTGCTTATTATACTGTGAAGAAGATAGAATTTGGAATGCAAGATTCTCATTCAAAGTGAGCACAATTTTAGTTTCAGCTATCCATGGATAACCTAGAAAGTTTCTGACTTTTTGTAGTTTGTGATTTTGCTGAACTGTGGTAAAAATTTTAATTGCTTGTATTTCAAATCTCACATACAGGAGAAAAGCATATTGAAAAAGGCAAAAGATTTGCGTGTTCTGAAGAGAAACCAGAGTATGGGAGAAAAGCATATTGAAAGTGAATGAACATATTCTGTAGGACATATCACAGTCTTAAACCTCTCTTTTAGTCTCTATTAATTATGGAGTATATATTACATGAAGAAAAATGAGTTCAGATAGTCGCAAAGATTTTAGGAACATATCTTGGTTAATATTTTCTTTATTTTATAAGAAGCTGCCTGAGAGTCAGTTTCTTGCTATAAAACAATATTAATAAGATGTAATTTCAGAAGACTCCTGTCATAAGGGGATACAAAGTGAAGGTCCTCTGAAAATAGGAGAACACCACCCCTAATCCTTGTTTGGACGAATGAGGGGAATGGATGATACAGTGTTTAAGACACACTGCATAACAAAAGGCAAGTTAATACCTGTGCCTTCCTGAAAGGAAGAGGGCTGCAGCCGAGGCAAAATTGTGTAAACGACTGTGAAAATGCTTGGGGATTCTTGACAACCAGGGGAGAGATCATAGTGCGCCTGTACGAGAGGCAGAGGCAGATGCCCACCCTGGAAGTCACTGAGAACTTTTGCCCTGACTAAAGTTGGTTGCCAAAAGGAGGTAAAAGATACTGGGGAACTAGCAAAAATAGTGGACACTAACACACCATAGGAAGGACTGGACATGAGGTCACACAAGAGAAATACAAGGGCAAGCATTTAAATGAGGGTGGGCTGAAAGTAAGAGAGAGAAGCCACATGGTATCAAGTAAGAGAGAGAAGTTCTAAAAGCAAGAAGCCTAGTCAGTTGCCAAAGCTGGCAGTGCGGTAAGCCCAGCCACCCAGGTTCAAGTCTGCCTGGAGAAGACGGCGGCAGAACCGGAGGAAATATGGGGATCTGCCTAGCCATCTGGAGTTGTGAGAGATGCTTGGAGCTGGGCTGTGACCAAGAATGCTGAGTTGCAGACTTCGCTTTTCTGAAAGACGGTACCTCTGACTGGTTATTCTGAAACTGGCCTGGTTTGGCGAAAGGAGGCAGGGTTATGTGTTCTTGGGTGTTTTTAAAGGGAGCGGGACTTAATGGTAGAAATCTGTCATTTATTCTAAGTCTGCATAACCTTTAAATAAGCAACCCCTTTCCTTTTCCACCAAACTCTTGCAGTAGGAGTCAGGCTTCTTAGCAGCGGGCAATCGAACTCCACAGCTGTTCCAGAAAAACATTGGCGGGGTTCTGTAACAATGTGAGGTGGAAAAAGATAATATGTATGAACAAACAATGCGTGATTTCTAATTGCCTTAAAAATCCCTATAATAATACTGATTTTGAAATGTCATTATAACAATAACTTATCAGTAAGTACAAGTGCACAATATATTTTCAATTATTTATAAACTATTCAAAAATAGGTATTAATTCTAAGCAAGATAAATGTAGGCTTTGTTAAATTAAAATATCTTTACTTAATACTAATAAAATACCAAGGTAGAAATTTGAAATTAAATCAAATAATGTAATAAAAAATATTTTATTGAAACTATGTAACAAATATAAATAAGAAATATAATTTTTCATTACATAAATCTTTATTTAAGATATCAGTAGCAATAGTGCCTCAATTATCAATATCTTAAAAATTAATATATTTGCAATTTTATAGGAAAAAGGCTTTCAATTTGAAGTTACATATATGAGAGCCTCTCTGAGTGGAAACCCATTTTAACCCATATTTTTAGGTTTCATCTAGTTCTTAGAAACTTATTGTTATATCTTGAACAAATAATGATTTTTTTAAATAGCATCAGATTAATTTATCTCAATACTTTTCTGAGTAAAAGTCAAAAATTTTAAGTATCAATAATGTGTCAAATATTAAATGAATAATACAGATATTATGAAAAGTTTACCAAATAAACTTAGATGAAAAAGATAAGCATAGCAATCATGTGAAAAAAACCCCACAATTTACCAATACTGATACAGAAATTTGAACTACCTGTATTAAAACATAGTTCATAGGTCCTTGAATTTCTAAAGTCACATGTGCCAGAAGAACAATCTTAAAACAGACCCCATTCAGAAAATAGAAGGGGAAAACACCCAGGGCCCAGGGCAGTGCCTGTTTAAGGACTGGCAAATAGACTTTATGTAAACACTGACGGTCCAAAGGTGGAAACATTTGTTTATCTTTTTTGATACCTTTTCAGGATGAGTAGGCTTTTTCAGGCCTATCCTACCAGAACTGAGAAATTCTCAGAGGTAATGAAATACCTACTGAAGGAAATAATTCCTTGTTTTGGCCTACTTGGCAGCATCCAAAGTGATAATGGACCTGCTTTTGTTTCAGAAATCACATGGAAGGTTAGTAAAGTTTTAGATCAAATAGAGACTCCACGTGGCATGGAGACCTCAGGTTTCTGGGAAGGTAGAGAAGATGAATCACACCTTGAAGAAAAATGTAGGTAAACTGTGACAAGAAACTCATTTCCATCAGTATTGTGCTTTAACTATTGCCTTGTTCAGAATAAGAGTGACTCCTTGAAATGGGATTCAGTTGAGTCCTTATGAAATTGGGTGACCATTTCGGGCTATGACTGAGGTAGGAGACATGTACGAGGATCAAGAAGTGAAGGTAAATAACTATGCAACATCTGAGTCAGAACTTAACTGTGATTAATGACTTCAATTGTATTAGAGACTTCTCCCCCACAGTTTTGCTACATTCCTTTGAGCCTGGAGATAAGGTGCTTGACTCAAGACTCCAAACAGGTTCTTCAGAAAACCAGCTAGAGGAAAAGTGAACTGGATCTTGAGACATCTGATATTTATAATTGGGGTCCTATGGTACCTCTAAAGGACAGGGAAATTTTTATTTAAAAATCATTAATATAGCCACAGCTATAGAGTGTGGGCCTTTTGTCAACTGTACTAAAAATCGTTTTATGCACCCTGGCTGGTGTGGTTCAGTGGACTGAGTGCTGGCCTGTGAGCTAAGGGGTTGTCATTTGGATTCCCATTCAGGGCATGTGCCTGGGTTGCAGGCCAGGTCCCCAGTAGGGGGTGCTCAAGAGGCAACCATACATTGATGTTTCTCTCCCTCTCTCCCTCCCTCCCATCCCTTTGTCTAAAAATAAATAAATAAAATCTTTTAAAAAGCTTTTATGCTTTCATCAGATGCAGCCATGAATAATATCACTACTACTAATGCATCTTATGCCTATGTTGAGTAGCTTGCAAGATGGTTTCTAATATGTGGAAGAGCTGTTTATTCAACAGAAAAATTATTACTTCCATATGAAACTAATCTCATAGAAATTAGATAATTAAAAATTAACAGTGGCTCATTGAAATACAATGAAACTAAAGCACAAATCACTGAAAACGTGTCCAAATTCTCATTGATAGAAAATGGTCTAAACAAATTTTGAAACCAAGTTGCAGGTTTCCAGAGCCGTCACTTTTTTTTTTTTTTCTTTCTCTGTTTGTTTTTCCTTTTCATTGAATTTATTGGGGTACACTGATAACACTTTTCATTGCAGTTTTTTTTTTTTTTAATTTGCTTCAGTTCAGATTATCAGATTTACCCCACAGCTACTTATTTACTAGATGACTGAAGTTTCGTTATTTAAACTATACAAGAACATGTGGTGTTTTGGGAAATTAAAGTATGTGAAGCTACGTAATGCTAGGCTTATCAGAGGCACTCAGAATTCTTAGTCCTCTCTCCTTTTTCGTAAACTCAAGGATGAGAGCTCCTGTTACTTCACATTCTGTTCCTGTTCGGATCAAGTTTCCTGTGGGCTGTCAGAGGTGCTAAATCAGATATCCCTTCATACATGCCACTTAGAAGAGGCAGGGACTCTGTCTTCCCACAGCTCTTGGGCCCTTTAAATACAGAGGGAGAGCCACTTACAGGTCTCTGGGAAGCGACTCACTGTCAGCTCTTCACTGCGGTCCCACCCGCACAGGAGCCTGGAGCTCCTTGGTAATACAAAGGCAGAAGTGTCTGCTCCCTGACAAACACTGATGGCAGGGGCTGCCACTCCCAGTGGGCTGTGACTTGGGCCACAACCAGACACAGCATGCCACAGGCTGAATTCATTTCAATGAAATCCGATTCTTTTCCTGTATAGGAAATTTGACTGGTCTCATTTAAATTAGGTTGTAATTCTCACTGAAGCAGATTTTGATAACTAACAATATTTTTGATTATTTTTTGAAATGTAGTAAGTTATATAGGGATTTATATACTAAACTATTGCCATATGATTTCTGGTCAGAACTGTGTTTTTCAATTTTTTAAATTCTGATTTCTAAATCCAGTGTTTTACCTAGAGTCTATTTATTAATTTAAAAATATTTTAAAATCTCAGTCTCCTCCTCATTTCATCATTTCATATTTTTCCACACTGGGCTTCCTAAAGAATGTTTGCTCTTATCAGTATGTCATTTTATTGAATGTGTGTGTGTGTGTGTGTTTTTTTTTTTCTTTTCCCAGAAACTTTAGGTTGGCTTAGGGATAGACAATATAAAAAACAGAAAGAAGCATAAATATTTGATGTGGTAGCTCATTTTATAGATGAGAAAATGGAGAGTATCTCTAACTCTCTTTGTTAATTCGGGGTAAAACCAAGGACTTAAAAGTCTTTCCCTTCAGTGTAAGGTACCCTGCAATTTGTCATCCATTCATATACAAGTGAAATGAAAGGCAACATCGGAAATGCTAAATTTGCATTGTAAATTCTGCTTATGTAGTATCATACACATTTATGCAATCATAACATTCTTTAATATACTAGTCAGGTTTTTATGATGTATTAAAAATGAATATCCACTAAGTTTTGAGAAACAGGAATTTATTCTTGTGCAGTAAAGAAAATAGTAAGTTATAGAGCCAAAAAAATAGGGTTAGAACTATATTATCAATACTTTTCTTTTTAATTTAACCTTTTAAATTTTCAACTATGTAATGGACCTTGTAAAATGCTGCATATTTTTAATGTACATCATGAGATAAATTAATATTAAAACTTAAAGGTAGTTTCCCAGGTAAACAAAGTAGAACTTCAAAAGTAAATATATTAATTTTCATGCAATAAAGTAACATTGATCAATCATTCATTTCAGGTAGTGCCATAATAAAAGAAGCTCAAACATCCATATTTGCCTGTAAAACCTTGTGTCCAGATTTGCATCTTTCATATCCCTTTTAATCAAAGAGCCAAGTTCACATTTCACATCATTCCTTATCTCAGGATATCGACAGACCTCCAGTCACTATAAACCTTATGATACTGGCTTTTCCATTAGTCTATTTAATCTGAGAATTGTGATTACTACCATAATATTTAGGAAGAAAGTAATCGTAAGTGAGAGAGTGCAGTATTACCATATTTGGAAGATTAGAGACTTAAGTTGTCGAATTCCTTTCATTCTTTAGATTCAAGTGAATTGCCCCTATTTTCAATATTTTGCTATGTTCCTACCATAAATCTCAAAAATTAAAAATGGTAAATAAAGAATAATAGAGATAAATACAAATTTTAAAAATGTAATTTACATATGTATTTTTAAGGATTTCTCTATGATGTTAGTTGAGAATTATCAAAAAACAGCATTTTAGGCAGTCTGTGAAACAAAGTAATAGAATATAGATTTGTTCATGACAGTATTTAAATTTCAGGTTACTCATATTAACTTTAGGGAAACTTTTTTATATATAGTAGAAGCTCTCCAATAGGACATGATCATGACTTACAGTCATAATTGGGCTGAAGAATGATATTATAAAAATCATATAAAAATTTCTGGTACAAAAGATATAGTAATTTCAAACCCTACCATGCACTGTTTGCTCTAATTCTACATACATAAAAATGCATAGTTAGGTTAAAACTTAATTCAAACATCAATGTGGACTAGAGAAAAGAACACCAAAAAACAAATAAACAAACAAACAAAAAACATAGAATAAAACAAACAAACAAACAGAAATGTCATACCATTGTATTTTTGAACACAATGAAAGTGGTGTTGAAACCTCTTGTTAACTATAGTCCTGGAAGCAAGGCCTTGGGGCCTGGGGCTTTAGCTGTTTTTGGATAATGAGGACAAATATGTTTCTTGCAAGATGGGTGGCCTGAAACTAGGCTTGAGTCTTTGAGTCCACTTAAGGGGTAACATTCTCTGTCTTATGAAAGAGGCAGGGCTACAGTCTATAACAAATTGCTGGCCAAATGAGAGGAACCAGAAACTCAGGCTCCTGGCCAGAAGCTGAGGCACAATGCTCTCTGCCATGGTGCCCAAGCACAATATCAACATTTCTGAGGAGATGGGAACTCCAACTAGGAGATAATGCCCTGGACAGAGGATATGGAGGATATGGAAGGCAGTGTTATAAGGTAGCCTCAAAATCATAGAGAGGCAGAAGTGAGGAAAAAGGAAGAAGGAAATAGAAACTAAATAAAATAACATAAAGCACAAAAACTTCCTTTCAAAATGAACTTAAAAATTTTGAAAATTCAAAGGTGTTTACTCAATAACTAACTGTTGAATACACATTAAAATTGTCAGCAAAGAATATACTTTTGGCACATAAATGTACACCAGGCACATATACATAAAATAGATAAGTAATCATAAAGAAATACATTTAGAAATGATTAACAGTTAAATTATTAAAGAGTATATATATATATACACATATATATCACCTTTTCTGAGTAGAATAATAAGATACTTAATTAATGACAAATATAGTATGAGAGAACACCTCTATACTTGAGAATTTAAAGTACAATGTTATGTTATATCTGGTTGTAAAATAACATTTCAACTGAAAGAACGTGGCTATGCAACGTGTCAAAAATCATGGGATGTAGCCGAATTAATACTAAGAAAAATTGGAACCAAAATTGCTCTGAAAAGCACACGTGTACACTCAAGAAGTGTCAATAATAATTTTGTCAAGCATTCTACTAATAATGAGAGTAACAGAAGAAAACTAAATGTAGAAGTGAGAGATAATAAAGACATAACATAAATAAATCAATTAGAATGAACCAAAAAAGGAGCATATTAGACCAATAACACAATTCTTCTTTGAAAAATACAATATAATAGAAAAGTCATTAACAAGACACTTTTTAAAAATTGATGATATGCATATATGTGTATATAATATATGTGTGCACATATATACTGTAATATACTACACATATATACATATAGACATATGTAAAAAATAAGTATTAAATTGTAAAGAAATAAAATAATTAATCAAATGTTTCTCTATCTGTGTTTTCCCCCTACTCCAGGATAGTAAGATCAATAGAATTTAAGCACAATTCAAAAACATTTAATGAATATACATGATTCTTATATTATAAAACTGCTTTTAGAAAATAGTACAGTTGAAGATATCCAATACAGTCTACTAGTCTAGTAAATTGTTAATCCTTATGTGGCAGAAGATCTGTAAGAGAAAAATAATTTATAAAGCAGTCTCACATAAGAAAAATTATGCAAAATTACTAATTAAAATATTGAAAAACAAAACATAGTACTGTAATAAATTATGCATAACCATCAATTGGATTTATCTAAGGAGTAAAAGAATGCTTCAACATCAGAATATGTGCTCAAATGATGCATCATATAAACACATTAAGTGAGGATTAAACATCTGAAAAGTTATGAAAACATACCAGTTACCATTCAACATGTACCCATGATTTAAAAAAAAATACTCAAAATGACCTAAGAATAGGAGAAAATGCCCTCATCCTGAAAGAAGTCTTGAATGAATTATTTACTTTTTGTCACCAAGTAAAATATCCTTACCCATATACTCTTCTCTGTATTGCTGTGATTTAGAACCTACAAATTACGTATCCCAGAACCCCTTTCCAATGAGCGTACCCAAATTCTGCCCATCGGAAACAGCAATTGGATAGGGAAAGGCAAGAGGAAAGAGTAATTGTTTCTGGTTATTGTTATGGCAACAAATGGCAGGATGATGCCAGACCCCAACATTTTGACCAGAAGATATATAATTTGTGCTTTTCAAGTACTAGTTGAGGTTGTGATGTTGTGATGAATTCAGAACAGACTGAAACCTTCTCCAACAGAGCAAGTGCACATGCATTCCCTTGGATTTCAGGCCTGGACCATTGGCAGATTAGATATGGAG
The DNA here is from genome assembly GCA_004026765.1 of Micronycteris hirsuta. Classification (NCBI taxonomy): domain Eukaryota; kingdom Metazoa; phylum Chordata; class Mammalia; order Chiroptera; family Phyllostomidae; genus Micronycteris; species Micronycteris hirsuta. The sequence goes on along the minus strand of PVJI01025753.1, from coordinate 4,330 downwards.
TGGTACCCCCAATTTTTTCACCTTGTAGACGGGCTTCTCCTTTTGATATTTGAATACTTCCAGGGTTTTTTTTTTTAAACAAACAAATGTATTAAAATGCTATATGGGTTACCGTGTTTTTCTGACCAAATATGATGCCTACTATCACCACCTGCACCTAACATTACACTGGATTTATAAGGCATTGCAATAGGTCAAGAAAAAGAAGGGAGAAAGTCATGATTTTTTATGCATAATTAGGATAATTGCCCAAAGTTTATCTGAAGATATGGATAAAATATTAATTTCAAGTAAAACATATAACATTTAATAACATTATTATGCAGCAATATTTATCAATTAAAATGTAGAGGGAAATCTCATTTACATTAGTAACATAATTAGAACAAAATTAAGAGGAAGCTTAACAAAGAGGAAGATCTATGGATATTACTAATATTATCAATATTCCTGGAAAACAGTTAAGCTTAATATATTGAGACACAACCCTTGGTTATAGATGAGAAAACCTAATTACATAACAGTTTACTTTTTCTATAACTTAGATCTATAAAGTCTAAGCAATGACTCAAGAATGGAATAGGCAGAACAGATACCATGTTTATACATACAAATTGGTTATATTTCAGAAGAGTCACTGCAAAATGTTGATAAAATTTTAATTATTTGTGAAAAAAGTCTAAATTTGCTTGTTATCCATTTGTAAATATTGGGTTGGCCAAGAAGTCCACTTAGTCTTTTCCATAAAAGATACCTTTTTCATTTTCACCAATAGCTTTATTGATTTGGATATTTTGAGTATGTTGGCAATCTCCTGCTATTGGCTTTAATGAGTAGAGGTCAGAGGTGCTGCTAAACATCTTCCAATGCCTAAGACACCCCACAGCAAAGAATTATTTGCCCAGAATATCAAGAGTACCAGTAACTTTCACAAACCACTTTTGACACATTCAGTCAGTCACAGCACTTTTTCCATACTCTGTACAAATCTATTTTTGCATTTCAGTTGTTTTTCATCTTTCTTGAAATAATAAAGCATAATGCATTGAAATGTGTATTGTCTTCCTTCTTTAATATTAAATGGCTGCACAAAAATTCACCAATTTTTATTTTTTAAATGCATGCTAATATGATGACTGCCAAAACTGTTTCAAATGAAGTTAAAGACAACTAAGCACTACTAGAGCCATCGTATGGGAAAAGCCAAAGGAACTTTTTGGCCAACCCAATACCTGATTTCTTCTGTATAATTTAGACATAAAGACAGTAATAGAAACAGACTAATAGATACAAACAAAGAACAGACTGAGGATGCCAGAAGGGCGGGGGCTAGAGGACTGGATGTGAAGGGTGAAGGGATTAAGAAGTACTAATTGGTAGTTACCAAATAGTGATGAGGATGTAAAGTACGACATTGGGAATATAGTTAACAACATTGTAATAACTATGCTTGGTGCCAGGTGGGTACTCAAAATATTGGGGGAACATTTTCTAAAGTGTATGATTGTCTAACCACTATGCTGTACACCTGAAACTAGTACAAAATAATCTTGAATGCAAACTGTAATTTAAAAAATATTGAAAACTCATATATAAAGTAATGTTATTTTATTATCTTTAGCAGCAAAGACATATGAGACTCTCATAATGTACATTTTTTTAATTTAAATTTATTTTTAGAGGGAAGGGAAGGAGAGAAACATCCATGTGTGAGAGAAACATCAATCGATTGCCTCTCATACACTCTCAGCCAAGAACCTGGCCTGCAACCCAGGCGTGTGCCCTGACCAGGAATAGAATTGGTGACCTCTCATTTCATAAGACAATGCTCAACACACTCACTGAGCCACGCCAACCAGAGCTGTCCTAGATTTTGAAAAACATTTCTAAAATTAGTGAAAAGAGGCCAATATTTAATCTAATTAGAATATTTATGTATGGAATTAAAAACATCTTATATATAACTATATAAACCATGAAAAAAGACAAAAATAGTTGCAATTTCTATAACTAAAGCATTTAACTGACCTATACCGGTTTTGTATAATAAGTCTTGTGAACTCTTATAGAAAACTCAGAATGAGAGGAATATAATCATGACTAACATTTTCAGTGCATAATTTGTGGCAGATTCTCTTTTCCTCACAATATTTCTGTGATTATTATGATTTCCATTTTACAGAAGTAAAATTAGCAAAAAAGAATTTAAGTCATATCCTGAGGTCTACAAAACTAGTAAACATCTGGGGCTTATACTTTGTGAATTTTCCACTCTTTTTTTTAATCAGTTATATTTTATTAGCAATTTTTTGAAATTTGTTTTCTCTCTTGTTTTACAATTATCTAAATACTGTAATATCCGTGAGGCATTTTTTTCCCCATAGCCTAAAATGTTTATTCCCTGGCCTTCTTTTTCATGTTTTACACTTCAAATTATTTCCTCCTTTGCCCCTCTCCACCAGGCCTGCCCCTACGTCCGTAATCAATCCCCCCCCATCGTCCATGTCCATGTATCCTTCATGTATGTTCCTTGATTAATGCCTCCACATTCATTCAAACAGTGCCCATCCCCCGCTTACCACTGTTAGTCTATTCCATGATTCTGTGCCTCTGGTTCTGTTTTGCTCATTAATTTATTTTGTTCAGTAGCTTCCTCTTACAAGTGAGATCATGTGGTATTTGTCTTTTATTGACTGACTTATTTCACTTAGCATGATAGTCTTCAGGTCCACCCATGCTGTTGCAAAAGGCAGGAATTCTTTCATTCTTCTGCCTGGTATTCCATCGTGTAAACGTACCACTGTTTTTTAATCCATTGTTTACTAATGGACACTTAGGCTATTTCTAAATCTTGGCTATTGTAAAGAGGACTGCTATGAACATAAGGGTGCATAAGTTATTTTGGATTGGTGTTTTGGAATTCTTAGTGTATATCCTAGCAGTGGAGTTGCTAGGTCAAAAGGTAGTTCCATTTTTAATTTTTTGAGGAAACTCCACACTGTTTTCTACAGTGGCTGCACCAGTCTGCATTCCCACCAACAGTGCACTAGAGTTCCTTTTTTCTTCATGTCCTTGCCAGACTTGTGTGACTATGTTGAATAGAAATGGTGAAAGCAGACACCTTTGTCTTATCCCTAATCTTAAAAGCAAAAGCTTTTAGTTTTTGCCTGTTGAATATAATGTTAGCTGTAAGTTTCTCAAATATAACTTTTATTATGGTGAGGTATGCTTCCTCTATTTACACTTTGCTGAGTGTTTTTATCATAAATGGGTGTTGGATTGTATCAAATGCTTTTAAAGCATCTACTGATGTAATCACGTGATTTTGTCCTTCATTTTGTCTATGTGATGTATTATATTTATTGATTTGCAAATATGGTACCATCCTTGCATCCCTGGAATATATCCTACTTGATCATGTTGTATGATCTTTTTAATGTATTGTTGGACCTAGTTTGCTAATATTCTGCTGATGACTCTAGCATCTATGTTCATTAGGGATATTAGCCTGTAATGTTCTTTCCTTGTGTCTTTACCTGGTTTTGGAATATGTATGATCATGGCCACATAAAAAGAGTTTTGGAGTCTTCCCTCTTCTGTAATTTTTTGGAATAGTTTGGAAAAGATAGGGGTTAACTCTTCTTTGAACGTTGAGTAAAATTTGCCTGTAAAGCTATTTGGTCCGGGGCCTTTTTTGTCTGCTAGGATTTTTTTATTACTGATTCAATTCTGTTAGTTGTTATTGGTCTATTCATGTTTTCTGCTTCTTCCTGATTCAGTTTTGTAAAATTTGATATTTCTGCAAATTTGTCCATTTCACCCAGGTTGTCTAATTTCTTGGCATGTAGTTGTTCATAGTAATTTCTTACAATCTTTTGCATTTCTGTGGTATCAGTTGTAGCTTTTCCTCTTTCATTTCTGATTTTATTTATTTGAGTCCTCTCTTTTTTCCTTCATGAGTCTGGGTAAAGATTTATAAATTTTGTTTATCTTTTCAAAGAACCAGCTCCTGGATTCATTGGTCCTTTGAATTTTCTTTTTTATTTATTTTATTTGTATTTTTTAATTACTTTATTATTTTTCAATTACAGTTGTCTTCATCCTCTCCTCTCCCCTCCCCCCACCCCCTCCAACCCCACCTCGCGTCCCTGCCTCCCTCCTCTCCCTTGGTTCTGTCCCTGTGTCCTCTGTAGTAGTTCCTGAAGACCCTTTTCCCCATTGTCCCCCCTCCCCTCTGGCTACTATCAGACTGTTGTTAATTTCAGTGTCTCTGGTTATGTTTTTCTTTTGTTGATTATGTTCCAGTTAAAGGTGAGATCATATGGTATTT
>PVJI01025752.1:0-19978 GCA_004026765.1 Micronycteris hirsuta | reverse complement strand
TGGAGAGAAGGGAACCCTAGTGCACTGTTGGAGGGAATGCAGACTGGTGCAGCCACTGTGAAAACAATATGTAGTTTCCTTAAAAAACTAAAAATGGAACTGCTTTTTGACCTAGAGATTCCACTGTGGGGATTTTTTGCTTATTTGTTTGTTTTGTTTTTTATTACAAAATCATAAGCATGTAATTCTATAACATAACAATATCATACTCAAGCACAACATATGACTTTTTAGGTGAAATGTTCAAATTAAAACTATAAACTATTACACCTATATTATTACCCTACCAACCACTCTCAAGAAGGCATTACTTTTGCCAGACCCTGGAATTTGTGTTTATTTTTTTTATGGCTTTATTTTTAAATTGTTTTATTGTTGCTTTATTACAGTTGTCTCAATCCCCCACCCCATTGCTCTGCCTTGCCCCACCCCCTGCCTGCCCCCCACTACCATAGTCAATCCCCACCCTGTTGTCCATGTCCAGATATACTTGTTCTTTAACTAGGACCTTCCCCTTCTTTCTTCCCATATCCCTCTCCCACTCCCCTCTGATCCCTGTCAGTTTGCTCCTTGTTTCCATGCATCTGGTTCTATTTTGCTCATTTGTTTCTTTTGTTCATTAGGTTTTTGTTGTAGGTGAGCTCATATGGTATTTGTCTTTGGCCACTGAGCATAATATTTAGCATCTAACTTAGCATAATACTTTCTAGTTCCATCCATGCTGTCAGGGAAGGTAGGAGTTCCTTCTTTCTTTCTGCTGCATAGTATTCCATTGTGTAAATGTACCAAAGTTTTTTGATCCACTCATTTCTGTTGGGTTCTTAGACTGTTTCCAGCACTTGGCTATTGTAAATAATGCTGCTATGAACATAGGGATGCATAGGTTCTTTTGAATTGCTGATTCAGGATTGTTAGGGTATAATCCCAGCAGTTGAATCACTGGGTCAAAAACCAGTTCTATTTTTAGTTTTTTTGAGGAAATTCCATACTGTTTTCCACCATGGTTGTACTAGTCCACATTCCCACCAACAATGCACTAGGGTTTCCTTTTTTCCACAACCTTGCCAATATTCATTATTTGTTGATTTGTTAATGATGACTATTCTGACCAGTGTGAGGTGGTATCTCATTGGGATTTTATTTTGCATCTCTCTGATTGCTAGTGATGATGAGCAGCCTTTCATATGCCCATCGGCCTGCTCTCTGTATATCCTCTTTGGGGAAGTGTCTGTTCAGGTCCTTTCTCCATTTTTTAATTGGATTGTTTTTCTTCCTGGCACTGATTGTATGAGTTCTTTATATATTTTGGAGATCAAATCCTTGTCTGAGGTATCATTTGCAAATATGTTTTCCCATACGGTTGGTTCCCTTTTCATTTTGATGTTTGTTTTGTTTTTTTGTCATGCAGAAGCTTTTAATTTGATGTAGTCTTGTTTGCTTATTCTTTCCTTTATTTCCTTTGCCCTAGAGCATGTATCAGCAAAAAATATTGCTGAGTGGTATATCTGATATTTCTCTGCATATGTTTTCCTCTAGGACTTTTATGGTATTTTGTTTAAATCTGTGTTTTAAGGATTATTTTAAAATCTTTTATCCATTTTGAGTTTTTTCTGGTGTATGGTATAAATTCATTATCTAATTTCATTTTTCTTCCTGTATCAGTCCAGTTCTCCCAACACCACTTATTGAAGAGGCTATTTTTGCTCTATTGTATGCTCCTGCACACTTTGTCAAATATTAATTGACCATAAAGATATGGGCTTATTTCTGGGCTCTCGATTCTTTTCAATTGATCTATGAGTCTGTTCTTATGTTCTTATGCCAGTACCTGACTATTTTGATTACAGTGACCTTGTGGTATAGTTTGACATTGGGTATTGTGATTCCTCCTACTTTGTTCTTCTTTCTCAAGATTGTTTCAACTATTTGAGGTCATTTTGGTTCCATACAAATTTTTTAAATATTTGCTCTGTGAAATATGTCATTGGTATTTTAATAAGGATTGCGTTGAATCTATGGATTGCTTTGGGTAGTATGGACATTTTATTGATGTTGTTTCTTCCAATCCATGAATATGGTATATGTTTCCATTTGTTTGTGTCTTCCTTTCTTTCTTCGGTGTTCTGTAGTTTTCCAAGTACAGGTCTTCTACCTCCTTGGTTAAACTTATTCTTAGGGTACTTTATTTTTCCTTGTTGCTATAGTAAGTGGGACTTTTTCCTATTTTCTGTTTCTGATATTTCATTGTTGGTATACAAAAATACCTTCAATTTCTGAATATTGACTTTGTGTTGTGATATTTTACCAAATTCATTTATTAGGTTGAGTAGTTTTTTGGTGGAGCCTATAGGGTTTTCTATGTATACTATCATGTTGTTTGCAAGTAACAACAGTTTTACTTCCTCCTTTCCAATTTGGATGCTTTTCATTTCTTTTTCTGGTCTGATCTCTGTGGCTAGTACTTCCAATATTATGTTGAATAAAAGTGGTGAATGTTGAAATCCTTGTCTCATTCCTGATGTTAGGAGGAATTGTTTTAGGTTTTGCCCATTGAGTGTGATGGTGCAGTAGGTTTCTTATATATGGCTTTTATTATGTTGAGATATGCTTCTTCTATTTGCACTTTGCTGAGCATTTTTTATCATAAGTGAATGCTGTACTTTAGCAAATGCTTTTTCAGCATCTATTGATATGGTCATGTGATTTTTGTCTTTCATTTTGTTTCTGAAACAGACTTTTATCAACAGACTGAACCAACAGCTTCAGTGATTGGTACTGAGCAAGAGACAGTCTTCTAAAATGAGATAGAAAGGACAGTTTTAAAAAAAATTAGAAGAAATGTAAGTTTTTAAAATAACTTTCAAGCTAAGAAATCAGAAACCCACACGCATCCCTGGCAATTTTTGAAACTGAAGGCTACCCAAGTACTTGACTGCTCACTGCTGATTTCTGTGAAGGAAAAACATAAATACAAAAAGGAGGGGAAAAAGTCCACTTAAAACAGAAAAAGGAAAGTGCTCTATAGGTACAAAATAGTATATAATGAAAATGGTAATTCAGTTCTAACTACTGCGTACTTACCTGACAGAGAGCTGCAGCTGTGTGTGAGCCTTGGGGAAACAGCTCAGCTGGTCTGTTCATGCTTATGTGACTGATGTATTCAGGTAACTATTACTTGTCAACAATAATTATTATCACTGGACATATTTTTCCATTCCTTTAACAAAAGTGACTTTAAGTTGTTAAAACATGTAGGCTTTCCACACTCCAAGGTTAGGATACAAATAAAATAATCTCAGTCCACGTCATGCCAGAGAAGTCTGTGAAGGAAATAGCACTATAACCGTATACAGTCCCACCGTCCGGTGAACGCAGGACCAGACCCAGGGACACATCTATGACAGAAGGCCTATGCCCTTGCGAGACTTTCAGAAACAAGAACAGTAGTCACATTTGGAGCCAAGAGCCTGAAAAACAAGTGTCTCCGACATCACCCGGAAACACCAGCTCTTCAGATGGCGACTTCAGACTGTTTTAGCAAATGTGATTTTACAAGCAGAACACAGTTCAAATCTGATGAATTCTTCATGACATAGAAGTTCATGTCTGACTTTTAAAAAGGTTTGATTTCAAGAAAATGCTGATTATGAGCCATGGAATCCCTTGGAAATAAGAATCTGGAGTGCCTCTTTTGAGAAAAATAAAAATCTTCCTTCAAGATCACCTCAGAAGTTAACTTTCTGTGCGTATGTTGAATGTAATCAGCCTTGATGATCACTTGATTTATTCTTAATGGTTATCCTAGTTGTTTTTACTTTATTTCCAGAGAAATAGCTCCATCCTTTCCAGTCTGGAAGAACTTTGTTTCCCTCTCCCTGTCCCTCAAGACATGGCTGCATGTGGCACCACCATTTCTGTTCCATGATTGAAGCATCCATGCAGGACAGAGCAGCTTGCCTGGTGCCTGCCACCTGTCTGGGGGCACAGGAACATCTGAGAGTTTGTGACTGTTCTTCTATATTGTTCTTATTACAGCATATGTGGAGAGCCACCACCTCACAAGTGCCCATTTTTAACATGGTGGGCTTTATGATAGTTTGCACTGGTTTCAACTTTTCCCCACAAGGTTACAATAAACATTATTGTTAGCAGTTTTCCTTTGTTGCTTTCTGTACGTAACTCTGACTTATCCAAGAAACTGTAGAAAGAAGGCAAACATACCTAATATACAAACAGGTGCTGGGAAGCTTTGTTACCAGTTGCCTTTCTCCCCCAGCCAGCCCCCTACAGTCCCAGAGCCCTGGGAACCACTTCCAGAAATTTATCTGAAGAAATCTGAAACACTAATTTGAAAGAATATATGCATCTTTACATTCACTGCAGCGTTATTTACAATAGCCAAGATTTGGAAGAAGTCCAAGGGTCCATCCGTAGATGAATGAATAAAACAGCTTTGGGACATTTACAGAATGGAATACTACTTGGCCATCAAAAGGAAGAAAAATTTCCCTTTGCAATAGGATGTATGGATGCAGAGAACATTATACTAAGTGAAATAAGCCAGGTGGTAAAAGACAAATACCATATGATCTCACTGATATGTGGAATCTAATAAACAAACAGAACTAACAAGCCAAAGAGAGACAGGCTTGTAGATAGAAAGCGGGCTGACAGCTCTGCAGGAGTGGGGTTGAAGGTGGCAGGTCGAGCGAAAAAGAAAAAGAACTCATGGACGTGGGCAATAGTGTGGTAATTGTGGGGGGCAGGATGTGGGTGGAGGTGGAAGAAAGTATAAGGATAATAAATGGTAATAGAAAAATACAATAAAAATAAACTACTAAACTACTTAAAATGCTTCAGACTTTAGAGCTGTTGGTCAAAACTCATGTAATAAGTATGTAAAAGTTATGGGAACCCTAATGAGCTCATGAAATTACATCTGTATCTTAATTGGTAGATTCTAGCATTTCTTATTTTGTTATAGTGAAATCAAGCTACAGACTTTGAGGGTTCTTCCTGTCACTTCTTCCCATGCCTACTGGCAGTCATTTTTGTAGCGCTTTGTACAATATAAGCGCTTGATAAACATAAGCATTCTATAACTGTTTGACTAGTTTATCATGGTTGCATTAAAGAAGCATTTATTTTCCCGATTACTTTGCAGAGTTTAAAGGAGAACAAATATGTTAAAATTTGTATTGAGGAAAATTTCAAGTTTAAGGATAATGCACAAAAGGTGAAATTTGGGTTTCTGGCGGAATATTAAAGCTTTGCTATACACCACAGCTGAGTCAGAGTGAAGTAAGTAGATGAGTCCAAATTGAGTAAGGCGGATTGGTACATCTCTAACTGTGAAGCGTGAATAATTTGGATTAGGGCTGATAATCCACCAGAACACTCCTGTCTCGGTGTTTGTTTAGAGACCCCTGGTGATGAAGGTGAGCCCTGCTCTGCCTGGCCAGTTTTGGTGCTCCATTATATGTTACATATGCTTTGAAGATCACTTCCGTATGTAAGGGCTTAGGTGGACAAGGCATCGGATGTCTGTAGGTAGCAAGGTAAATGGTTAGAGACAACAAGGGAAAGGAAATGATATTTGTCTGTACCTACTTAGGTGTTCATTCCTGGTTAGGACCTTTTTTATTTTCACAGAATCTCCATTATAAGGAGAGAAAAATTAAATCTCAGGGTTCAAGAGGAAATAAAATAAAAAAAACAAAATGCTTAGATTAACTCTTTTGCTCTCCGTTCCCATTCACAGAATTTAGCATATTCATAAACCAGTGCTGCCTGAAGTGTTTTTTACAAATCCTTCAAACCAATTTTTGGCTAAAACGAGACCACTAAACGCCAGTAACTTACACATATGAATGGCATCATGCTATCAAGGACTGGCTTTCTTAGAGGGAATTGACATATCGTTAGAGTAGAAGTTAGCTTTTTTATCACATAATGTAACCTTTTGGCTTTGGGGAAGTCATGAAGTCATGTAACCGAGAAATTACATGACTTCACCAGTCCTGGTACTGGCAAAGTCAGAAGTACAAATTTAAATCTGCCAAAGCCTATTCTTTTACCTCCGCACTATTCCATATCGCTATTAAATTGCTACTAAATTGAAATTGAGGCCCTGTCTTCTACTGTCATTAACTCCTAAGCATCAACATACTGCATTTTCCATGCAAATGTGGCATCTGATTACTATTTATTTTGCGAACTCATTAACTCTGCAAATACTTTAAAACTTTATATGTTTGATATTGTGTTGGAGAAATGGAAATAAAAATATGCTTATTCTTGAGACGACATAATAGTAGGTAAGACAGACAAAGAGAACGAGACAGGGCATGAAGTGCAGCAGCAGGAGGGTGCTGTGAGCTTAGAGCAGAAAGACCAGGTTTATATTTTGGTTTTGTGCATTAACACGCATGCCTTGAACAAGTTAGTCAGTCTCACCGAATGTCTGTTTTCTCATCTGTAAAACATAGATACTGCCTAATAAATTGTTAGGGTTTGGTCTTTACTAGGCACACAGGACCTGATGTTATCATCAAATACATTGCTCTTGATTATTATATATAAAATTATATACACACACACTCAAAGTGCCATACTTTTGCCCAAGTGAATCAGGAAAGACGCTATTAAAGCGAAGATATGTGAAGGGATTTTGAAGCATGAACAGAAATGTATCAAATGAACAAGAAAGTATTATAAGCACAGCAAAAGATCGGTGCAAATACAGGCTCATTATTAAGCTTGAAATAGCTAAATTACACCTTTGGTTGGGTGGCGAGTGTGCTGTGCTGTAATGAAAGCAGTTTAAACTCAAGGACTCACTCACGGATTCACCTGGAGAAAAGGAAACTGTGTTTGTGTGTGTTTAGGACTCATCTTTGTGCTTGTTTGAACCTGGTCTTCTTCAGGAAGATAGGAAGAATGTTCTTTACAGTCTACAGGTTATATCCAATAACAGGCATATCACACACATAGGGGGCCGTTTTCAGGTAACAGGCAGCTACAGTACACATTTTGTTGTATTGGACCAAAAAATTGAACTTTTTAAAGTCCTAATATTTAGGGGTATTTTGAGTAAAATTAGAGAATCACATCCTGGAACAAGTGAATTTCGGTTGATATGCCTTCATGCCACAAGTACCAAAAATTGATGCTTGATAGTGTGTAGATAGACAGGGTAAACTTTTGGTGCAACTATGTCAGCTTTGATTCAGATCAGCGAACATCCAGAAGCATGCTAGCCTAGCACATGAATGGGAATCAGTAGATTCAGAGAAACTCAACGGAAAAGACCTGGCTAGACTAGAACTAGTCATACTACAATATGGGGAAGACTCTGTAATCATCCTCATTTTACAGACGAAGGACATGAGACAAAGATATTAAGTAAGCTAGTAAACATCACATCCAGTTAAGTGGGAGAATTAGGCTCCAGTGAGCTTCTTCTTAATTGCTCTTTAGTTAAGATGAGAGCAGTTTGGAGTACATTGCCTTTAATATCTAGATGTAGGTGTCTAGGTATATTGATACATAGAAGGTTGAAAATTTGGCTTTGGAGATCAGGAAAAAGGTATCTGGAAGTTTTTACCTTTGACCCAACTAAGAAACACTAGAGAAGACACGTGGTGTCAGTAGGGTACAGTCGGCACCTGTGGTAGGACATGGACTCGTCCAGGAAGGCAACCACGTGCAGAAGATGAAAACTGAGCAGCCCAGTTCAGATTGAAATTTGGCGATAGAAAAAGCAATGAGGCTGAAAAGAGACCATTGCGATTTAATAATTAATTGCTATTGGTAAATTTCGGTGAAGTGGAAAAGATGGAAGTGAGATTGCTGTGGGGTGGAAAGTGAAATGAGATGAGTGAAGATATTAAATAAAATCAGACTCTGTTCACCTGTCTGGCACTTAGTGCTGCCCAGACACATCTCTGTTGCCTATCTCAGTGTTTAGACAAAAATTTCATGTAAGCCTGATAGGTTCTAAGACTTGGAAAGTGAGGCCTGAGCGGGTTTAGAGTAGAATCCAAAGCGCTCCACAGTTCTCTCATTGCAGATCACCTAAATATTCCAAGCACATCAGTGAAGAGTACTTACCTGGACAGAAGGAAGAGGCAACTCTGAGTTTGAATCCAGACATGTGACTTAAAAACTTCCTCGCCCTGTGCAGTGTCCTAAGCCTCTAAGTCTCAGGCTTCTGCCGTTTAAAGGCAAGGTATTGATAGTGCTTATCTCAAAAATTGTTCAGATGATCACACGAGTTATTGCAAGCAAAGTATTTATCATTGTGCTTCACATCGTTGAGTGCTTAATAAATTGTAACTGCTGTAATTATTATTTATTATTACTATCATCTGTATTTTAACTCCTTGTGATTATGCATAGTGATTTGTCATCTGGGAAACTTCTTGCCTTCCTTTATGGATATAAACCAGCAGTAAGTACAGACCACTGTTGTTATCCAGCCTAAACACACATGCGCACGCACACACACACATGTGTTACATTAATGGTAAGAGCTTATGATCTGGAGTAAGATGATAAACCTTAAGTCTGGTTACATGGTTTTCTAGCTCCTTCCTCCCAGGAAAAAATCTTGTTTGTGCTGATTTGTAATTTTCTTACCTGTATAATTTGAAAAAAAGTATGTTTCTTACAGGACCATTGTAAAAATTGGATGAGACACATTTATTTAAAGACTTTTGTACCAGCACTTATCAAGTTCAATACAAATGTTTGCATTCATTTATCTTCATGATTAAACATAAAAAATGGAGTCTTAGGTGAATTCTTTTTTCTTCAATTGACACTTTTTGGTTGAAGACACTTTTCTCTTTATTTTTTTCAATGTGAAAAGTCTCCTGTTAGACCCAAGGGTCAGTGTCTGTCACAGCCAGCCTGTCTCATGAAAATATACAAGCACACACAACAAAATCACTTTCAAGAAGCTTTTATGTCGGGCTTGGGGAAAGATAACAGCTCTCGACAGAGGCTCCGTGCGCTCACCACCAGGGTCGGCACTGTCCTGGGATCACATGGGTCTGGTGTATTCAATGTGTTGTTACATTCTACTCTTATTTGCACACTCTTTAATCCAGAACCACATTTCTAAAGTCTTTTGATAATTGCATTTACCTTGCGGAGCAACTGCTGCGTACCCATGTAGCTAGGTTCCCTTCGCTAGTCCCCCTTTTATCTCTCTGATACGTGCTAGACTTTCACTTTTAAATAAAATAGTTAATAATTCCTCTGGTGTATTTGAAATGTTTCAAAGTATTTTTTTTCAATCTAGTTTAATCCGTGTTTAATTTAATATATTAAAATTTAATTTAATATTTTATAATTTGAGCTAATATATTTAAAATGCATTACATCTTAATTTTATATATTCAATCACAGTTTAATAAATTTCCCTTTTAACATTTTTTTAACATCTTGATTAAAAGGACTGTTGCACAGTAGTTATGCCTTTCAATTAAACTCCAAGCACTGTTTTCTCAGTGGACTTCAGTATTACATGAAGGGCTAGAAGTCCAAATAAGGAGAAAGAACACCAGTGGAAAAATATAGAAACCTTAAGATTGACATATATTTCTGACCCTACTGACTTCTGTGTTAGTAAGGGCAATGCTAGTTGTTGTAATAGGCACATTCCCAGATTTCAGTGGCCTGAAATAATGGAGGTTACTCACATAACCTATGAAACCAATGTTCCTGGTTCAGGTGTGATTCTCTTCCAAAGGGTGATTCTGGAACCCAGTGTTGTTCCATCTTGTTGATCTACCATCTTCAGCATCTGTCTCAGTATCATCTATAAAGCGAAAGAATGTTGAGGATCTCAAGGGATGGGTTGTTATAAGCCAGATCTGGTAGCAGCACATGTTACGTCTGTTTCTGTTCCATTGGTCGGAACTCAGGAAAGGAGGGCATCCAAGGGATGACTGGGATGGTCCTGAGCTATGAACGAAAGAGAGTGGAAAGAAGCTTGTTCTTACCTGTATCCTGAAGCACATAAATATTAGTTATATATTTTATTTCTAGAATCACTTCTTTGCAGCTAAGATGAAGTTTATAACTCTCAGGAAATTAAAACCTTTAAGGGGATAAATGGTAATGGACAAAAGTATAATAAAAAAATCTCTAAAAAAAACTTTGAGAAAGAAAGCCAAAACAAGTTTATGGAGAATGTTATCGTTACTCTGTATGTCTGAGGACCATAGGCTGCTTCTGATCAGTAAGCTTTGAGTACCAACATAAACAAACAAACTCAAAGCAACAAACCTTAAGAACCACTAAAAATTGAAGGAAACAACCAAGATTTTCTATGCTTTAATAACTGTACTTTTTATAAAAATATTTTTTTGTTTACAATTACAGTTGATGCACACTATTATGTTAGTTTTAGGAGTACAACCCAGTGATTAGACGCTTGTGTACATAACCTATGAAAGGAGCTCCTTGGTAAGTCTAGTACCCGTCTGACACCGAACACAGCTCTGACAATATTGTTGCGTATGTTCCCTACACTGTAATTAACACCCCCATGGCTCTTCTGCCACTACCGATTTGTAGTTTTAAATCCCTTCACCTTTTCCGACAACCCCTCCCGAACACCTTTCCACTGGGCAACTGTCAAAACGCTCTCTGTATTTATGAGTTTGTTTTGTTCTGCTTGTTGGTTTTTTTTGTTGTTGTTGTTCGTTTTCTAAGTTCCACATTTAAGTGAAATTCTGTGGCATTTGTCTTTCTCTGTTTGACTTCTTTTACTCAGGTCAATACTCTTTAGCTTCATCCATGTTGTTGCAGATGGCAAGGTTTTGTTTTGTTCTTTTTTTTTTTCATGACTGAGTCACAGTCCATTGTATATGCTCTATTTCTTTATCCATTCATTTACTGATGGACACTTAGATTGCTTCCATCTTATCCATTGTAAATAACATCATAATGAACATATAGATAATATGCATTTATTGCCATTTCACTATTCATATTTTTTATCTTTTTATCTTCTTAAAGAAGACCCTTTAACATCTCTTATAGTACTGATTTAGTGATGATAAACTCCTTTAGCTGGTTTTGTTTTTGTTTTTGTTTGGGAAGCTCTGTATCTGTCCTTTGATTCTAAATCACAGCTTTGCTAGGAAGCATAATCTTGGATATAGGTCTTTGTTTTTCATCACTTTGAATATTTCATGATAATACTTTCTGGCCTGCAAAGTTTCTGTTTAGAAAACAGCCTACAGTTTTATGGGAGCTCCCTTGTGGGTAAGTAACTTCTTTTCTCTTGCTGCTTTTATGACTCTCTCTCTTTGTCTTTTTATTTATTTATTTTATTTATTAAACTTTTGACATTTTAATTATGATGTATATTCGTGTGGGCCTGATTAAGTTGATCTTGTTTGGGACTCTGTGCTTCCTGGATTTGCAGGTCTAATTCCTTCACCAGGTTAGAAAATTTTCCATAATTATTTTTTCACAAAGGTTTTCAATTCCTTGCTCTCTCTCTTCTTCTGGCATTCCCATAATGTGAATGTTGATATCTTGAAAGTTGTGCCAGAAGCTTCTTCAACTATTCTAATTTTTTTGGATCCTTTTTTTCTTTTTGATGTGCTGATTAGTTTTTTTCTGCATCCTTATCTTCCAAATGCTGGTTTGATCATCTGCTTCATCTACTCTGCTATTGGTTCCCTGTAATGTATTCTTCATTTTAGTTAGTATATTCTTCATTTATAACTGGTTCTTTTTTTCTATCTCCATTTTTATATTTTATACTTCTTCGTTGAAGTTCTTGCTGAAATCACTGAGCACTCTTATAACAGTGTTTTGAACTCTGAATATGATAGATTCTTATCTCCATTTTATTTTCCTAGAGATTTGTTCTGTGCTTTCACGTGAAACATGTTTTCTTGTTTCATTTTGGCTGCCTCCTTGTGTTTGATTCTATGTAGTAGATAGAGTTGCTACATCTTCTGGTCTTGGTAGAGTGGTCTTAGGTAGTAAGTGTCCTGTAGGTCCCATGGCACAACCTCCCTTATCACCGGAACTGGGAGTTCCAGGTGCACCCACCAGGTGGATTCTGTGCATCCCCCTTCTGTAGTTGAGTTTTGACTGTTGTCAAGGAAGGAATTTATCCCAGGCCAATTAGTTGTGAGTCCTGGCAGCAACCACAGAAGACCTGCCATGTAAGAGTTGACCCCATGTAGAAGGACTCTCTTCAACAGGACTCGGGTGCCCACTGAGTCCACCCCTTTACTGTGTCTACTGTGTGTGCTGGCTCTGAAGCCTTCTAGGAGGTGTAGGCCAAGGTCAGCTGCCATGTGTGCCCTGCCCAGGCCATGAGTTATAAAGTAATATGGAGAAGGCTGCCGCTTGTGCTGAGTTTGGAGGTGCCCGGGAGAGAGCAAGCTGTGCACTAAAGCCATCTGCAGCCAGTGCCGGTCCTGGGGTCATTTAGCAAGAGGTATTGAGCACACAAGGTCAGATGCTGCTTATTTGTGGTTTGTGAAACTTTGAGAGACTTTAGGAAAGTCTGCGACATGAGCCATGATAGGTAGTTTGTATGAAAAGGCCACCAAAAACAGCAAATTGGGTGGGGTTTCAGAGAATCACCTGGTCAGGGTGAACAGCGTGATTCAGGTTGCTGCAGACTCAGATATGGCACCTGTCTGCCAGCTTTGTGGGTAAGGGGGGGTCTCAGAAAAAGAACAATGGCTTCTGGCAGCACTTTTTTTCCTGGCAGAAACTACCCCTCAGCTCTCACACTGACGTCAGAAAATTGAGTTGCTCCCCTTATGTCCCTGGTGCCTTTTGAACTGCTGCCTCAGTGCTGGAGCTCAGACGGAGCGAGTCTAAGGAAGCCCATGCATGGACCCTTTAAGAGAAACTGCCCAGGACTCTAGCAGCCTTTTGTCCACTCTGCCACAAGCCCCACTGGTTTCACAGACAGAAATGTTGGGAACTTTTTTTCCTGCTACTGGAACCTTAGGCTGAGGGTCTGGTATGTGGCTGAGACCCTTTACTCCTCAGTGGGGAGCATCCAGAGTTCAGGTATATCTCCCAGTTTTTAACAACCACACATTAGTGTGGGACCAGCTGTTTCCGTGTCTCTGTTCCTCCTACCAGTATCCATGTGGCTTCTTCTTTGCATCCTTAGTTATAGAACTTTTGTTCAGCTAGATTTCAGGTGGTTTTGAATGATGGTTTTTCTGTGGTTTAGTTGTAATTTTGATGTTATTGTGGGGGGTTTCGAGTACTGTGTTTACTTATGCTGACATCTTGACTCTATATAACTGTACTTTTGAAAAAATAGCAAACAGAAGGTTGTATCAGGTTTCAACCATTAAAATAGAAGACAGTACTGATTAGAAACACAAATTAAAGATGCCTTGACTACCCCCAAATACAGAGAGAGTCACAGGTTTTCATTATGAATGTGGCATTGAAATTTTGCTAACATATTTTGAGCGATTCATTGAAAGCTTATGATATATGTATAATAAGCACATGAACAAACTCTTACATTCATCTTTAGGGAAATGTGAACTAAAACCTTCTTTTAGAATGCATGGCTAAAATTTAAAAGTCTAACCTTACCAAGTGCTGGTGAGGAAGTGAACCAATTGGATCTCATCCAGTGGTGGTGGGTATAAAATGGCATGACCACATTAAAACTATTTGGCAATTTATTAAAGAATGAAATATACACATACTATACGATCCAGCCATCTCATGCCAAAGTGCTTTCCCAAGAGAAAGTAAAGCATATGTCTACACAATGATATGCATGTGAATGTTCATAGCTGACTTAATTGTAATGGTCGAAAACAGGAAACTACTCAAATGTTCATCAAATTCCAACTGTGGTATGCCACGTAATAGAATACTCTTAGAAAATAAACAGGGATAAATATTGATGCATGCTACAACATGGGTGGATCTCAAATAATGATGCCAAGTGTAAGAATTCAGACAAAATACAGTGCGCATTGCATGATTTCATTTATATAACATTTAAGAAAACACGAACACATCTGCAGTGACCAAAAACGTATCATGTGTTATCTGGGGAGGAGAGTTGGAGAGAGGGTTACCAGAGGGCTTTATACTACTTTTGGGAGAGTTGTAGAGAGGTTTATTATCTTGATTGTGGTAATGGCATATACTCAAGTCAAATATTATCTAATTGTATACTTTAAACAGAGCAGTTTGTTACTTGTCAAATATACCTTAATAAAGTTGTTTTATTTAAAAAATAATAAGAGATGTGACAATTAAATACAACACGTGGTTCTGAGCAGATTTTTATGTTTATAAGACACTATTGGAACAATTAGCAAAACTTGACCAGGGTTCTGATTATTAAGAGGTAATAATGTATAAATGCTAATTTTCTGAATTTGATGATTATAGTTACCAAGAAAAGACTTGGTAACTATATTGGTTACCATTTATACAAAGACTTGTACACAAATGGCAATGAAAGATTTATTAGTAATATTAAAAAATCTGGAAACAGCCCACATGTTCACCAACACATGAGTGCATAAGCAAATTGTGACATATCCATGTGATCGAATACTACTCAGCAACGAGAAGGACTTGTCCACTAATATACACAATGCCACAGATAAAGCTTCAAATAATTATGCTGAGTAAAAGAGCAACATTGAAAAAGTACATACTCTATGATTTTCTTTACATAAAATTCTAGAAAATGTGAACTAATCTTTAGTGACAGAAAGCAGACCATTCACTCCTTGAGGATGGGAGAAGAAGAGAGCCAGAAGGAGAGAGGAAAAATGGGCTGGTGTTTTGCGAGTGATAGACGTGTTCATTCTGTGATTGTGTTGATGGTTTCACTGATATTTATGTAAGTAAAATAACATCAAATCAAAAATTTTAAATGTGTAATTTATTATATGTATATTATGCCTTCGCAAAGTTGTTAAAAAAGGGGACATCAGAAAGAAAAAGCTTAGCTGTGTTCTTAATTTTAAGTAGCATTGAGTGCAAGATTATATCCCCGGTGACTGCCTGAACTGCAGCAGGTCAGTGTTACCAGCTGAAGGTAGACATGTCTGCCTAACAGACAATGAAGTTAGGATTCTGGATCACATTTTGGGGGGATGTGTGATATCTGAGGAAGTTAACAGAACGTTTGGGAGTGGGCCAAGGGAAATCCTTCGGGCAAAGCTAAGGCATGACTCAGAAATTTTTTTTCAATCTGCTCCACCCTCTAAATGAATGATTATTAATAGTTTTTGACTTCCCAGTCTAGAAGTATTTCACAGAAAAGCAGAAGTCCAAAGATGTCAGGGAAGTGCCAGATAGACTCAGTTCTCCCACAGGAAATCTCAGAGACATAGTAAAACTAAATTCTTTGTCTCTATCAGTATCAGGATATGTGCTGGGGCGGGTGAGTTCATGGAGTCTCTATTGTGCAAATATCAGGGAGCAGACTAACACCAACACTAGCTTGTATTTTCTAACTAATCAAAAACCAAGGCAGAGAAGTAAGTGTGATTCTCTTTTCTCTTCCTCCTTAGCTTAGCAGCCTTTTCTCTTCCTGCTTTCCCTCAAGGACTCATTTCTCTGGCTTAGATGCTATTAAAAAGAAACCATTTACTTGAAACTCAAAAGACTAATTTTTGAGTTTCAACTACTTTGAACTATTTTTTGGAATAGTTCAAAAAAGCCTTTGGAAAGCCAATGATGGGGTGCTACGGTAATCATTAAAGTGTTTATCAAAATGATGTTTCCCTTCCATTAGGACATGTGTAGAATTATAGTTCCTGCAACTGGCACACAACCATTTCCCTTTCCTGCCCCTTGGGCCCACAGGACTAATTTTGACTGAAGAATTGTGAGTGTCTCATTTCTGGCCTAGACCATTTTAATTACTCCCGGTAGAATTCTTATTCCTTTGGCTCAGAAACTGACAATGCTGGCAATGGTGGCTTTGTATTTAGCTTGATCCCATTTTGAGTATGGTGAGCAAGACATGCCTTGCTTATTTCAATGGCCAAGGTGTGTGAGCAAGAAAGAAGACATTAAAATTCTACATGATTTTTTTCTACCACAATACGATCCTATTTATCCTTGCTCATTGTTTGAAAAGAGCTTACATTCTTATAAGGTCTTATAAGACATAGACTGAAGTAAAAGTAATGGTTGATAGGAGTAATGGTTGTGAAACTGATCCCAAGTTCACAGTTGGCATCCAGGATTTTCTGCTGAATTAATTAGGTTGGAAAATGGAAAGCTATTTCACTAATACATGATATAGTCCACAGTTATGTCACTGGAGTATTTGCATTAAATTCTACATCCTCAGTGATAGAAGCAATGGATCACGTAAACCAGGTAGCAGCAAAGATAATGTGGGTTGCTGAGTATTACACATGCAGTTTATTCTGCAAACTGACATGGACTGAATTACCTGTGACTAAATTTAAAACAAAGGTAGCACCTCCTAGAAGAGATAAAGTGAATACTTATTTATCTGGAATTAATCTAATGAATATGGTACTTGACTTAAAGAAAGGAAAAAAAAAAAACCCTACTATCACAAAAGCTCCAACAAATCTCAACACATCTTTTAAATTTTACTGTGTATGGCATCAGCCCACCCAAGGGTAGGGGTTAATTCTAAATACACAGAATCTTTCAGAAAGTTAGGCTAAGATTGTCTTTTTTTTTTTCTATTGCTCACTGAGATATGATGTTACAAATACTCTTTTCAATAATTTGATAGATGTAAGCTTCGAGCCAGAGATAGCATCAGATGGAAAACAGGGCAGCGTTCTCCCTATTTATGACCTTTTCAGTCTAAACCACAGCCTCATTTCTGATGTGAATACCCACCAACTGAAAGCATAGAAATCACAAGGCAGAGACTTCTAAAGGAATTGTAGGAATCATCTAACACCACCCAGCAATGGGAAACACTTTTCACTATCCAGTAAATCCAGAATTTTTTAAATAAACAGCTCTGTAGTGTTGGTCCCATCATGGCTTCACCAAAGGGGGAGACTGACACCCTCAGCCAGAAAACTGCACACATGAGCCATTGCATTTATAGAGCATCTCAATACCAGAGAAGTTATTGACTGAGCCAAAACCACTTAGTTAATAACTGACAACAAAAGTGATGTTCCAGAAATTAGAATGAACATGTATGATAAGGACAGAAAGTAAAACAGAAGACCGTGTGTGTTTCTAATCCTCTTAATATCACTCAGCTGCCAGCCTCCAATAATTTCGGTGGGAAATCACACACATACACAGAAAGCCCACACTTTGCTTTTTGGAACTTAAAGTAATTTTCATGTACATAAAATTGGTTTTCTGATCAATTACAATGTAAGAACTCGTAGTGATTAAGCCAGAAAGAGGCAAACATGAAATACATTTGCCTATTATCTGACATTACTGTGTCATTGATATGCTTATACATATTTAGCAACTTCTGGATAATAGTGGATAGCTTCTGTAAATACTGTCATCCATTTGGACATCGGGGTCTGGTAACTCCTAGGGCAATTACTATGTGCTGTGATATCTTTTCCAGAAGGAGAATTCTGAGCATAACTCTGCACATGAGATCAGAAGTGGAGCTCTGAATGTTTGCTGGAAAGATAAGTGACTTTGTGACATGTCTGAGATAAAGAAAAAAAAGAGACAAAGAAATAAAGGGCCCACAAATTATGAATCCAGGTAAAAGGCCAAGAAAAATAGTGGGATAAAATGGAGTTTGGATAATGTCTTATTTTTCTATGCAGAGAGACCCAAGGTCAGAAAGGGATCCAGCCATAGGCTGTAATGATGTCCTGATTCCTTGCTTGTACTCTCTCCTGCCCTGTCTCCACTACCTCGCACCCTGGCCCCAAATGCATCCTGCACTCAGCAACCAAGGTGATGTCCTTCAAGTGCATGTTATATCACATTATTCATCGTTGGAAATCCTCAGTGACTTCCTACTGGAAATAAAATGGAACGTATCTTACAAGCCCGTATACCCTAATGAACGTGACACCCCCTGCACCATCCCTGTATTGTCTCTCCTCATTTTATATCACTCTTTCCTTTGTTCATTATGCTCCCATTATAGTTACTTTCTTTCTAATCCTAGAACATTCCAAACTGGTCCCTTTTTCGGAATGTTGTCATTGGTGTTCACTCTGTTAGCTGAGCAACCCTCTAAATATTCACGTCTTGCTTTCTGTGTTTCATGACTAAGTTCTTAGCTCAAATCTTTTCTCTTCAGAGAAGGCTTTATTCAGGTTATATGTCCCTCAATTATTCTCTGTCATGTAAATCCTTTAAAAATTTTTAGTATGTTTAGTTCTTATTTGTTTTGCCTGTTTTAATCTGCCTTCACTCTCTGGCTCTAAAATGAAGGTTGTATAGCAGTAGAAATCTGGATTGCCTTTTACCATTACCCAGATCATAGAAAAGCACTTCTCACACAATAGATACACAATATTTTTAAAAAATAAATCTAAATGTCTTTTGTTCAAGTTGTGTTCAGGGAAAACTATGAAAATCTAGATCAGCATAAAATGATTTGGGAAATTAATGAAACAGCAAACTAAGGAAATAGAACATTTCACTAGGGAAAAGTAATTGTCTTTCTTTTGTCAGCTTGGTTACACGTGAGACTTTCTCTTTCATGTTTTCCTCATTTGAGAATCAAAAAATTAAATACACATAAGATAAAAACAAACTGGCATTAAAAAAACTTTGTAGTGAGCTACAGCTTACAAAAATGAAAAGAAAAAAAAAAAAACTGGATATTTTTAAACCAAGCAGAATTCTAACTCACATGTCATCACTTGCATTTGTAAACCATGTTCACACTGTACTTTTTCTAAGGCAGACTTGCCAGCCTGATCACAAATGCCGCTTGCTTATTTAAGCAAATGGTTTGTGGTGATAGTATTGGGAACAGCGAACTTGAAGTTTGGGTCCTAGTGAGGCCACAGTTGGAGTCTCATTTAATTTTACTCAGAGCAAAACTTCTCTGTCTGGGCCACAGGCACAGCCCTTGAATCCTGGCCAGCTGTGTATAAAAGGAATCACCATTCTCACAGAGCAGGCGTCATGCCAGGAAAGGCAGATTAGTCTTCCAGTGATCCATCACACTGACACAGACATCCTGCTGATAAATTTGGATCATGTCCTTAGACAAAAGTCAGGATTTGTGTTATTTGCAGATACTACTTTGCACAGTAGATAGAGGTCTTAAAAGAGTACACACTTTTTGTAAATAATGCTGTCTTTTAAAGGTACTAAAAATAGTTATTTATAAGAAACTTGCAGGGCATTCTTTTCCAAAAAGAATAATTTGGTAAAATGGATGGACAGGGGTTTCTTAAAACGCTCTCTGACTGGACCAGTTTTGCTTAGAAGTTAGGTGAGGCAGATCAGACTGGAATCGGTGCCTGTGGCCGAACAGAAATGCAAAGAGCATGTCGCCTTAAAACATAGTCTGTTAGAATATTTTTATGACTAGGCTCTATTGCTGATATAAAAACATGTGAAAACGTACTTTGATACAGATGCTGCTTGCGCTTGAATGCTCTAAAGTTTATTTTAAGTTAGCACCCTTAGATCATAGGTGAGCCATCTGCTATCCGGTGCCTTGTGTTTAAAGGCCCCTGTTTTGCTATCATCTGACTTCACCCCTCCTCATAGGTGAAAGGTCCTCGGGTACCTGTTTCTAGATCATTCTACAGGTTTCAGAGCCCCTACATTTTTAGCCCAAATGTGACTTAGATAGTTTTCAAGTCCTGTGCAGGTCTTTCCCCCAAATCTGCCTTCCTGACTGCAGAGCAAGCTGTTGCTGGTGAATGCACCCCAGGGTGGGGGTGATGTGGGTAGAGCATGGGAAGGCTGGCTGGAATGTCCTAATGCGTGGGCTCAAGGCCCTCTACCCACAGCAGAGAGTGGAGGTGAAAAGAGA
>PVJI01025751.1:0-19971 GCA_004026765.1 Micronycteris hirsuta | reverse complement strand
CCTACAAAGGAATCCCCATAAGACTGTCAGCTGATTTCTCAAAGGAGACCTTGCAGGCAAGAAGGGGCTGGACAGAGGTGTTCCAAGTCATGAAAGGCAAGGACCTACATCCAAGAATACTCTATCCAGCAAAGATTTCATTTAGAATGGAAGGGCAGAGAAAGTGCTTCGCAGATAAGGTCAAGTTCAAGAAGTTCATGACCACCCAGCCTTTATTGTATGAAATGTTGAAGGGAGTTATATGAGGTATGGAGGAATATCAACAGGGGAGTGGTTGGGGGAGAGGGTGGGAATGGGGCACAGAACAAGTAGCATAAATGGTAGGTAGACAACAGACAAGGGGAGGTTAGAACAGTATAGGAAGTACAGGAGCAGAAGGACTTATGTGTATGACCGATGGACAAAACTAAAGGGAGGGGAAAGGGGGGTAAGGGGGAAGGGGGAAAGAAGGGGGGAAATGGGGCAACTGTAACAGCATAATCAATAAAATATAGTTAAAAAAAAAAAAAAGAAGAAGCAGAAAGCCTAAACAGACCAATAACAGCTGATGAAATTGAAACAGTAATCAAAAAGCCCTGGGATTTTCCAACACACAAAATCTCTGGACCAGATGGTTTCACAGGAAAATTTTTCACAGCATTTAAGAGAGAGCTAACCTCCATCCTCTACAGATTATTCCAAAAAATTCAAGAAGATGGAAGACTCCCAAACTCTTTTTATGAAGCCAGCATCATCCTAATCATAAAATCAGGAAAAGACATAACAAAGGAAGAAAGCTTCAGACCAATATTGCTGATGAACATAGATGCTAAAATCCTCAACAAAATTTTGGAAAACCGCATCCAGCAATGTGTTAAAAAGATCATACATTGTGATCAAGTGGGATTCATCCCAGGGATGTAAGGATGGTACAATATTCACAAATCACTAAACATAATACACCACATAAACCAAACAAAACATGAAAATCACATGATCATATCAATAGATGTGGAAAAGCATTTGGTAAGGTACAGCACCCATTTGTGATAAAAACACTTAGCAAAGTGGGATTAGAGGGAGCATTCCTCAACATAATAAAGGCCATATATGAGAAACCTATGGCCAACATCATACTCAGTGGGCAAAAACTTAGGGCTTTCCCATTATGATCAGGAACAAGACAAGAATGCCTGCTATTACCACTCCTATTCAACATAGTACTGGAAGTCTTAGCCACAGCAATCAGACAAGAAAAAGAAATAAAGTGCATCAAAATTGGAAAGGAGGAAGTAAAACTGTCATTGTTTGCAGATGACATGATAGTGTACATAGAAAATCCTATAGACTCCACCAAAAACCTACTTGATCTAATAAATGAATTTGGCAAAACAGCCAGATACAAAGTCAGTACTCAGAAATCAAAGGCATTTTTGTACATCAACAATGAAATATCAGAAACAGAAATCAGGAAAAATCCCATTTGTTATAGCAACAAGAAAAATAAAGTACCTAGGAATAAACCTAACCAAGGAAGTAAAAGACCTGTACTCAGAAAACTATACAACACTAAAGAAAGAAATTAAGGAAGACACAAACAAATGTAAGCATTTATCATGCTCATTGATTGGAAGAATTAACATCATCAAAATGGCCATACTACCCAAAGCAATTTGTTGATTCAATGCAATCTCTATTAAAGTACCAATGACATATTTCACAGATATAGAACAGACATTTCAGAAATTTATATGGAATCATAAAGGACCCTGAATAGCTGCACAATTTTGAGAAAGAACAACAAAGCAGGAGGGATCACAATACCCGATATCAAACTGTATTACAAGGCCACTGTAATCAAAACAGCCTGGTACTGGCATAAAAACAGGCACATAGACCAATACAATAGAACAGAGAGCCCAGAAATAAACCCAAGTCTCTACAGTCAATTAATATTTGACAAAGGGGGAAGAAGCATAAAATGGAGTGAAAACAGCCTCTTCAACAAATGGTGTTGGGAAATCTGGATAGCTTCATGCAAAAAAATAAAACTTGATCACTAACTTAAACCATACACAAAAATAAATTCAAGGTGGATAAAAGACTTAAAGGTGGATATAAGTTGTGATGCCATAAAAGTCCTAGAAGAAAACATCGGCAGGAAAATCTGAGACATTACACACAGCAACATCTTCATTGATATGTTCCTTAAAGCAAGGGCCATAAAGAAAAGAATAAACAAATGGGACCTCATTAAATTAAAAAGCTTCTGCTTGGCTAAGGAAAACAGCATTAAAATGAAAAGAGAACCAACTATATGGGAAAATGTATTTGCCAATGACAACTTGGACAAGGGTTTGATCTCCAAAATATATAAAGAACTCATATGACTCCACTCCAGGAAGACAAAAAACCCTGTTAAAAAATGGGCAAAATACTTGAACAGACACTTCTCCGAGGAGGACATACAGAAGGTCCAGAGACATATGAAAAGATTCTCAGTATCACTAGCCATTGGAGAGATGCAAATTAAAACCACAAAGAGGTACCACTTCACACCAGTCAGAATGGCCATCATAAACAAAGCAACAGACAAGTGTTGGAGAGGATGCAGAGAAAAGTGCACCCTACTGCACTGTTGGTGGGAATGCAGACTGGTGCAGCCACTGTGGAAAACAGTATGGAATTTCTTCAGAAAACTAAAAATGGAACTGCTGTTTGACCCAGGAATTCCACTGCTGGGATTATACCCTAAGAGCTCTGAAAAACCAATCCAAAAGAACCTATGCACCCCAATGTTCATAGCAGCACAATTTACAATAGCCAAGTGCTGGAAGCAACCTAAGTGCCCATCAGCAAATGAGTGAATCAAAAAACCGTGGTACATTTACACAATGGAATTCTATGCAGCAGAGAGAAAGAAGGAGCTCCTGCACTTTGCAACAACATGGATGGATCTGGAGAGCATTATGCTAAGTGAAATAAGCCAGGAGTTGAGGGACAAATACCATATGATCTCACCTTTAACTGGAACATAATCAACAAAAGAGAAAAGCAAACATAATATAACCAGATACATTGAAATTAAGAACAATCTAACAATAACCAGAGGGGAAGGAGGAGAGGACTGTGGGGAGAAGGGTTTTCAGGAACTACAGTGATCCCTCACCTATCGCAGGAGTTACGTTCCAGAGACCCCTGCGACAGGTGAAAATTCATGAAGTAGCGGTGTTATGTTTATTTTATTATTATATATATTTTAAGGCTTTATAAACCTTTCCCACACTCCTATAAATCTTTCCCACTCTCTTATTAACCTTTCCCACACTCTTATGAACACTTCATATGCTCTTAAACACTTTCTACACTCTCAAACCTACATAATTTTAACCACATATAAAATTCTATATGGGCACTCACCAGTGAAGTATACTACAACTTGAATGATGAAGATCATGAATTATGTAGCTGTGCAGCACTGATGGCGATGAAGGTGATGACGATGAGATGAATGTACTGCACAGCCAAGAAGAGCATCACAGCTCTTCTGAAGGCACCACTTCATCAGGTGCTTCATCAGGTGGTGCAGTATCTTCGCCCTGGGCTGTAACTTCTATTTCTGCTAAAGGCGTAGACGTAACTGATCTCTTCACCCGAGTGATGAATATAGTTATGGGGGGTTGTTGTTGGTGTTTTTTCTTCTGAGTCAGAAGATTTTTATAAACTGACATGCCACTCTCTATTGTATTTACCAAGTACAACGAACGAAGCGTCTGGGGGTCCCATTCTTCAGCCACTGGCTGAAGTTCTTTGGCCATTCTGACCATGGTTGCAAGACGATCAAGTGTTAGGCCAACCTCCTCCTCTTCTCCAACCTGTAGTTCATCTTGTTCCTCATCCTCTTCTTCACTTATTGACTTCGTCATCTCCATCAGGTTTTCATCCATCAATGATTGTGAGTGGACATCCGCAGAGGCAGCTTCTCCATGTAGAGAAATGCTCTTGAGTCCAAAGCGTCTCTGAAATTTGTCAAACCAGCCCTTGCTGGCACTGAATGGGGGTGGTCTGGTGGGAGAAGCACTTGACGGACCTGCTTCTGCATCGTCATCCTTGTCTTAATCCTCATCACCGTCATGAACGTCCATGGTTTCCACAGAACTCTCATAGAGTTTCTTGCCCTTCGTCCGGATGGTGTTGGTATCCAGCGAGATATTCTTCTTGCACTCATTTATCCACAGGGCTGATGCAGACTCCATCCTCACAATGGCCTTATTGTGGGAAGTGACCATCCTCTTTGCAGTCTTGTTAAAAGGCATTGTTGCCATAGACCTCATATTATTCTCGTCTTTATGTAGCAAACAGTTGATTCATTGATCCTGTAATGGCAGCCTACAGCTGCATAGCTTTTGCCTTCCTTTAACATGTTGAGAAGTTCCACCTTTTCTTTGATGGTAAGCATATTCCTCTGGCGCTTGGATTCACTACCAGAAGCCTTAGAAGGCGCAGAATGTTCGGGTGGCATCATAGGGCTTGAAATAAATTCAGACTTTGACAAAAATTTCACAAAAACACAACACTGCAGAGCAACACTACGCAGCAATCACACATTGATGTGAAGTAGACAAGGAGAGATGCTGAAAGTACGGGCACAGTGCGGGAGAGCACACAGACTGATGCTACTGTCACTGAGCCAATCAGTGCCCAGGTTACAGAACACAGTGCTGTGGTTGGTTCCCTTCCATTCCATCAGCCAATAGTGTGCCATGTACAATCTCCTGTTGGCAAACTTGCACAAGCGGTAGTGGTGTACTGCATTTCCAGTGTGTAGAGTACAGTATTCATCTGCTGATGAAATACATACTGTATTTTATTTTATTTTATTTATTTTTTTTAAATTATTTTATTGTTGTTCACTTACAGTTGTCTGCATTTATGCCCACCCCCAGCCCCAGGCAAACCCACCTCCCTCCCTTGCTTCCACCCTCCCCCTTGGTTTTGTCCATGTGTCCTTTATAGCAGTTCCTGAATACCCTTGTCCCTATTATCCCCTTCCCCCTCCCCTCTGGTTACTGCCAGAATGTTCTAAATTTCAATGTCTCTGGTTATAATTTGTTTCTCTGGTTGTATTTTGCTTGCTTACCTCACAAGCGTCTTGGCTGTGGCTGATCTGAATTCCCCGGCAGCTGATCTGGCCTCGGTGCCTTCTCTCATGAGTCCTTATATAAAACCCCTTAACATTTCATATAGTAAAGGCTGCGTGATGATGTACTCCTTGAACTTGACCTTATCTGAGAAGCACTTTATCTGCCCTTCCATTCTAAATGACAGTTTTGCTGGATAGATTGATTATTCCTGGTTTTAGGTCCTTGCTTTTCACGATTTGAAATATTTCTCTCCCGCCCCTTCTTGCTTAGAAGGTCTCCTTTGAGAAATCTGCTGACAGTCTTATGGGAATTCCTTCGTAGGTAACTGTCTCCTTTTCTCTTGCTGCTTGTAAGATTCTTTCCTTATTCTTGATCTTGGGTAATGTTATTATGATGTGCCTTGGTGTGTTCCTCTACATACTGTATTTTATTTCGATTTAATATTCTTTTAATATGTTTGAACTAACATTTTTTATATTTTTATATTGTTTTAAATTTTTAGGTAAAAATAATTAAAATAATAAATATTATGTAAATACCTATATACCGCAAAATCCCATGATATAGTGAAAACTCTGCAATACAGAATTAGATATATATTTTTTTAAAACCTGTGATACAGTGAAGCCGCAATAAGTGAACCGTGATATAGTGAGGGACAACTGTACTATCAAGGACACATGGACAAAACCAAAGGGGAGGGTGGAAACAAGGGAGGGACATGGGTTTGGCTGGGGTAGGGGTTAGTGGTGGGGAGAAAATGGAGACAACTGTAATTGAACAAAAGTAAAGTAAAAATAAAAAAATGAAGTCTGAAAATTCACTGGTAAGGTTCATTAGATTTGTAGTCACTCAGCTTTTACATCTGTTCCCTCTAAAGTATAAAGTAGATGAAAACTACAGTGTGATATGAGTGATCAAGGTAAATATTTTGAAATTTTCAAAAATAATTTCTTTTCTATACTTGCTATTGAAGCTTTCACTGACAACATCATCTTTCATTCTTGGCTCACATAACAAGAACTAAGTATACTGATTTCCTCTTTGAGGCTTATCTGTAGATTCTTAGTTTTCTAACATTAATTCCTAAGTATTGCAGTAATGAAAATAATAGTTATGACACTAGTGATTACCACATTTCTCTTTTTTTCTATTATCCCGTTATTCCAATAAAGGTTTAGAGAATTTTCAAGTTTCTTTCTTATCTCTCCAGTAAGAAAAATAATGTTTTCAAAGTTTGTATCACCATTTTACCATTTTCTCTTAATGAGGGAGACTGAACACAGAGGTTTTTCCATAACAAATAATATAGATTAAATACCAGATTATTCTGGGTGGTGAGAGTGAATTATGAAATAGAGTTTTGATAACTGTAACAAGGTGCTTGATGGACTTAGAGTTTCCTAACTTCTTGATAAGATTAGTTTATTATGATGATATGCATAGTTTATATATTGAGAGTACAAAAAAAAGCATTGTCATTAGTAAAAGCCCTGAGAAATTGTCTAGCATTAGAAAATCTCACCAAACTTTTTGCATTGAAGTGGTGTGATAACATCTGGCAAAGATTAAATGTTTTGCCAGAAAAATATAGAGACAAGTCTTAAATTCTAAAAGTTGCTTAGAAATGAGCTTAGAGGCATCATGACCAACTGAATAGAGAATGATCTTTAGATTCACTTGACCTCTGTTTCAATTCCAGCTCTATTATTTGTCATATGAATTTAGGCAAGTTGATTAATCTCACTAAGACATGTTTCTTCACCTGTAAAATAAAAATAATAGCATACTTTATGTAAGACTTTTGTGAGGATTAACTAGAGTAATGAATGAATTGTATCTGGTATACATAAGATGCTCAAAAAATCTAGCTCCTTTTAATTGTGAATATCAAAGTCTATTTGATGTAGTTTATTTGAAATATTTAAGATTTTTAATATTATGAATATTATAAGGAAAAATCAAGGGGATTTTGAATATTACAAAATATTGGCTATTTAAATGTCAGTAGCATTTTAAAAAGAATTTTAAATTTTATTTTTATGATAAGCATGTGCATTGACTTTTAGTTCTTTAGAAAATTTAGCCTGACCTTTTGGTTCTTTCATGGTCTAATTAATCTCCTCATCTGAAAGAGTTAAACTGCTTTAGACTAAAGGGTGTGTTAAGATCTTTAATCTGTTTCCTTTTAGCTTCCTTCTCATAAGTCAATGAGTTCAGGAAAAAGACATTCTTACTGAGTTGCGTTTATTACATGCTCCTATGACAGCCCATTGTTAGTTGAAAATTAACTGTAGAGTTTTATTCATATGCATTGTAAAAACCAAAGCAATTTTACAAAAATGAGCATGACATATTAAGGTAACATTTATGCTTCATTTGCAAGTGAGTATAGGAATTTTTAGTTGAAATAGTTGTTTAGTGGTACCAATTTTGACTCTATATTATTGTGTTCCTTCAGGCCAATTTCTTATACTCTCTCCTTTACTTTCTGGTGTTTGTAAAATGATCAGTTGCAGTGAATATGTTCAGCTTTGAAATGTTAAGCTTATCTATCTTATTAAGATGTTGCAGAACACAGTATAAAATATTTTAACCACAAGAACTCTAGTAGCCTAGGACAAATGAACAGAATAAGTGGGTTTCTTTCTTTTTCTTTCTTATTAGGGAATACATTTAAATAGAAATTATAGAAAATATAATTAATATTGTTCTCTAAATATTCAGTTATCCTGAAGTAGTTATCCTTCTCACAAAAGGGAGCATTGTTTTTTAATAAGATTATAGACCAGTTGATCAGCTGGCATCCTCTGGCTCGTTGTGGATTGGTGAAGGATTTGTTAGGCATTGGGAATTTTATATTTGCATTTCATACATAAAACCATTATGATTTTCAGCACTTTTTGTGCTTAAAAATGATATGTGTGTTTATATTTTAATTTTGCACATGAGAAAATTAAGGCTTAGAGAAATCAAACTTTTTATTTTGGGGGTCATTTTGTTTGAAATTGGCAATGAAACTTCAACCCAGTGTACTGTAGTTGGATTTCAATTCTTAATCTTTGCTGTCATGTGGCTTTGTTCTCTTACTTAATTATATTTTAAGTGCCTGCTGACTAAAATGCAAAATATATTTGTATGTTGTCCCCAATAAAAACTTATCCATTCATTCATGTACATTGGTACCTAGGGCAAAGGACCTAAGTTACCCTGGCAATAATCGCAGGGTGGTAGGTGATGAGGTTAGAGGGCAGACCTGGGTCAGATCACATAGGGGTACATAATTTATGTGCAGTTGGAAACCACAATAAGGGGTTATTTAGAGGATAGACAAGATGACCCTTGTGGTTTCTGGTGTGTGTACTTTGGTGATGGGGGTGGGGGTGGAG
Source organism: Micronycteris hirsuta (assembly GCA_004026765.1). NCBI lineage: Eukaryota > Metazoa > Chordata > Mammalia > Chiroptera > Phyllostomidae > Micronycteris > Micronycteris hirsuta. The sequence goes on along the minus strand of PVJI01025751.1, from coordinate 11,459 downwards.
TGGCAAGAATAGAAACAAAGGTCCCAGAGAAGAGATGTGTGCTATGGCCAAGCTAGAGGTGGACCTTTGTGTGTGACTTCCACTGCAATGAGCTGGATGTGGATAATGAGGGAAAGGAGGGACCCTGAATAGCCCCTTGACTTTTGCTGTGTGTGCTGGTAGGTGATGATGCAGTTTATTGACAAAAGAGACCACGAGGCAGAACAGATTTAATGGTGGGATTGAGAAATTCACTGTTTTGTTAGGACCAAGTTAAGTTTAAGTATTAGTTTGAACCATGTGAAATTGCTTATATTCAATTTTTTTCCATTGAAAATGATAATTTCATAGTTCAACATAATATCTATTATATATCCTCATGGAGATATCAAATAGGTCATTGCACATGTAAGTCTAAAGTGCCAGGAAGCAATCTAAGATGGATACATAGATTTGAGAGCCATCACATTGGGACCAGATGAAATGAAAAAAGAAGTTTGTAGATAGAGCAAAGTACAGGTCCCAGGATAATCCAACGTGGAGGCAGGGTGAATGGTATGGGTTGGCAAGATGTGGAAAGTTACCAGTGAGATTTTTCTCTGCCACTGTATTCAGAACGTTGTTACTTGCATGCATTTTTCTTGGAATCTGAAGGTGAAATCTAACCTCTGTCTGCTTATACATTTTGCATCCTATTCCTTAAGTGAGTCTTGAGCTAATCGGAAGCTTTTTTAAACACCCGTTTGTGGTACAATAGAGTCTGAGGAATAAACAGTTGGAACAGTTGGTAGAAATGATAAATAGAACTTTCATGGCCAAAATAGCTGCTACTTTATTTTTTTTTGCTAAGAGTATAACTTTTTAACTTGTCAATATGCATGTACATAAATACTCATGTATAAACCATCAAAAACATGTATGTATGCATGTATACATGCACATACATGCATAAATCATTAAAAAACTGCTATGTGTAAGTGTTTAAAGTGAAAATGTGGTAAATTGGGGAATGGACTTTAGAAACAGATACATGTAACAGCAGCAGCAGGACCTTCTCTCCTGCCTACCATTTTTTTCTTAGAGCCTGACATATATAATAGATTCTCAATTAATATGTATTGAATGAGTTAAGGTATTAAATTACAAGGGTTAAAGATGAAATCTGGATATAAGTGATTCTTTTTAATTTAATCTTTATTATATTTTTTCCATTACCATTTAGTCCCCTTATACCACACTCTCCTCAGCAATCACCACACTGTTGTCCATACCCATGCGTCCTTCTTCTTTTTGCTCAATTCTTCCACCCCTTTTTTATGGTAATTTTGCATAGTAGATTCTTCATGTTACTTGACTACTGCTGCTTGCTTCTCACTTCCTAACTGGGTTTTGCATTGCTGGCCCTGCATTGCACATTCCACCTCAGAATCATGATATACTTGGTAATTTACTGAACAGTAAGTGGAGATCTCAAAAATGTTGGGCACTTAACACTGATCTTCTGCTCAGGTCAGAACTCTTGGATATGTATTGCCACTAAACACCTAGTGACTCTCAGATCCCACTCCTCTGCTAGATCTTATATGCTACCTGATTCTGGCTGAGGATAGTTCAAATGAACTCTTTCCTTTACCATTGCCTGACTTACCTGTAGAATACTGAAATTCCTAGTTACTTTTCATGAGCCCCTCACTGTGGTAACAAATGTGTAAGTTATAATTATAGGGAAATGAAAGCGCTGTTCTGTGGCAAAGATGCGATACAGTTCTAATTCCTCTTAATATAGTCTGTATTTCACAGCTGTACTCATATTACCCATCAGAGAAATTGGAGAGATAAAGAATAGCTCATAGGGGAAGTTGATCTTTGTAGCAATTGAATCTTCTTATCTGTCATGTTCAGTAAGGAAAGCATACCACTAATAGGTATGTGTGTGTATGTTTGTACCCATAGGCTTTTCTAGATGCTGGATCATAACATCATGTCTGCAAATAGAGATAGGTTTACATTTTTCCTTTCTAATCTGGATTCTTTTTTTGTTTGTTTGTTTTTATTTTTATTATTTGTATTCTTGTCCTGGCTAGAACCTCCAGCATGCTGTTGAATAGACATGATGAGCACGGACATCCCTATTTGTTCCTAATTTTAAATAGAAAACATTCAGGCTTTTACTACTAAGTATAATGATAACAATGGATATTTTATACATGTCCTTTATCAGATTGAGAAAGTTTCCTTCTATTCTTACTTTCTTGAGATTTTTTTGTCATGGTATTCATTACATACTTTTGCTACATTTATGAGACAATCATGTGCTATTGTTCTTTATTCTGTTGATACAGTGTATTACATTGATTTACTTTGGGATGTTAAACCAACCTTGTATTCTGGAAAAATCCCATTTCATAATTGTCATGAATTCTGGCCAGCAAAATTCGTATGCCATGGCAACGCGTGAATAAATTCACATGTAATACACTGGACTAGAAATTCCAGGACCACGTGACCCCTCCATTATCATCTTGGAGAGGCCCCGAGTGTTGCGTGGACTGGCCTTTTATTGCTGTTTCTCAGGCATATTACCTCTGAAAGGTCTTCATTAACTATGCATGGATTGTAGATTTACATTAGGTGGTAGGCTGCACCAAAAGTGTAGATATGCAGATGAAAAGACAATAGGCTTGGGCTGAACTCACCGGTCTGAGGAAGCTAGGCATGCATAGTGTAAGTTCTTTTGATTCAGGGAGAGAGAGATTTTAGCAAGAGCAGGTTTTAAATCTAAGAAACAGACTATCCTTGTCGCGGATTTCGACCCGCAAAATCCGTGGTGGGGACAGCCCCAATCGCGTGAATCAATCTTACCCAGAGACACGCTTGGAGATAAGAATCCGGCTGCCACGGGTCTTTCCCTCCACCTCCATCTTGGGAAAAAGACCTCGTGGGTAGCTTAGCCGGGGTTTTTATTAAAGTTTTGGGACATATTTACATTGGATTGATTATTCATTGGATTAAGCAGAACAGGGATAGTTTTAGGCATTAGCAGAGCAATAGGGTGTAAATTCAGGTCTGGTGGCAGACAGGACCAGGATAATATATTAAACAGGAGACAGCAAGCCAGAATCTCTTAAGATACATTTTTGCTAAATTCCTATTAGAGAATTCCTATTCCACAGACATGATCCACACTTGCCCACATGGGAATCACACGGAGCTACGCTCAAAACGTGTAAATTCTGGAACATGCGTGTTTACACGTGTGTGGAAAGAATCCCCACATACCCTGATTTCCCACAGGAAATTCCACTGTCACACATGTGGGTCCTGCTTGTCGTTCCACGTTCCACAGGAGTCCTTGCTCCCTTAGACGTGAAACATAAGAGCTACAATTCCCACAATGGGATGCATGAATTCCCTTTACATAATGCTGTATGAACTTTTTACTATGATTGTAAGGATTTTGTTGAGGATTTTGCATGTAAGTTCATAATTAATCTTTAGTTTCCTTTCCATGTCATTGTTTTTGTTTGGTATCAGTGTAATCTGGCCTTGTAGAATGAATTGAAAAGCATTCCTTCCTATTTAGTATTAATTATTATGTGAATATTAGGTGGAATTCTCCATTGAAATGTTATGGGCATGGTCTTTCTCTGTGGGAAGTTTTTAAATTACTAATCATATTTAGTTGTTGTAGGTCTATTCAGATTTTCTATTTATTATTGATTCAAATTTAATCATTTGCCTTTTATTTTTTTGAATTTGTGCTTTTCATGAAGTTCAGAGTATTCCTTATAATTCTTCTTATTTCTGTAAGGTTGATAGTGTTGTTCTTTATTTTTTTATCACATAAAATATGATAAAAATAATTTGAGTCTTCCTACTTTTTTCTTGGTCAGTCTTGCTGAAGATTTGTTCGCTTTTTTTGATGATTTTCTACATTGTTTTTCAGTTGTTTATTTCAGTAATTTTTATACTAATCTTTATTATTTCCTTTATTCTTCTGTTAGATTTCATTTGCCTTTACATTGCTACTGTTCTTAGGTAATAGGTAATAATATTAATTTGAGATATTTCTTCTTTTTAATATGTATACAAATATAAATATCTCTCAATGCATTGCTTATGCTGCATCTTTAAAGTTTTGTTTTTTCTTCATTCATCTGAAAGGATTTTCTAATTTCCCTTTTGATTTTTTTGACACATTGGTTATTTAGGTATATGTTACATAGTTTCTACATATTTGTGAATTTTCCAAATTTCCTTTTGTTATTACTTCCTAACTTTATTTCTTTGTGGTTGAAGAGCCCACTTTGTGTGATTTCAGTTTTTCAATTATTCAATGAATCTATCTCTAGTAACATTATTTTCTTTCACAGTATATTTTGTCTGATAGTAATGTAACTGTTTTTGCTTTTCTGCATCACTGTTTTTATGGTATAGTTTTACTTTCGTCCTGTTTGTGTCTTTGAATATAAAGAATGTCTTTCCCATAGACAGCATATTTTGGATGTTATTTGTTTTTTTCCAGGCTAAGACTCTCCTTCTGATTGGATTGTTTAATATATCCATATCTAAAGTTATTGATGATATGATTGGATTTATGTTTGCCATTTAACTTTTTGTTTTATACTATATATAGTGTGTGTAAAAATATATATCATTTTCTTACTAGGTATAGGACATATAGTATACATCATAATTTACTCAGATTTATGTTAATTTCAATGAGTTATAGAAATGTTACTTCTATATGGCTCCATATTTGCTTCCTATTATGTGTGTATGTGTATACACACATACATAAATATATACATGCATATGTATATGTGGATAGAGAAGAACACAGATAGTTTATGTTACAAACCAGATAATACATTTTTTAAAGATTTTATTTATTTATTTTCAGATAGAGGAGAAGGGAGGGAGAAAGAACAATGTATGGTTGCCTCTCACATGGCCCTAACTGGGGACCTGGCCCGCAACCCAGGCATGTGCCCCGACTGGGAATCAAACCTGTGACCCTTTGGTTCGCAGCCTGCGCTCAATCCACTGAGCTACACCAGCCGGGGCTACATTGTTATAATTATTAATTTGGATATGTTTTATGTATTTTAAGAAAGCTGAGAGTAAGAGAGAGCCAGTATATAAGTTTTGTTATATTTACTTTTTTATTTATCACTTCGTTTCTTTCTGTGGATTCACTTTACCATAAGGTGTCATTTTCTTAATTCAGTACGACTTTTCTCCCACTTATTTTTTGTGTTATTATAAATATATTACATTTCTGTATATTATAGGCCCAACAATATAATTGTATAAATACATTTTATTTTATACAACTACATTAACATAAAGCAAGAGGAGAAAGGAGAAGATGCAATTATATTGTCTTTTATAATTTTTTAATACTTACCTATAGTGGCACATTTTATTTTTTAGTGTGGGTGCACATTCAGATAGCCCTTCAGAATTTCCTTTAGTATTTCTGGAAAGCAGATGTGTTTGCTATATAATGAATTCTCTCAGTTTTTGTTGATCTGAGAATGTCTGTATTTGTCTTCATGTTTGAAAGATTATTTTGCTGAATATGAAAATATTTTTAAAGTGTTTTTTATTGATTATGCTAATACAGTTTTCCCAATTTTTTCTCCCTTTATCCCCCCTCCACTCTGCCCCCCAACCCTCTAGCATTCCTCACCCCCCTTAGTTCATGTCCATGGGTTGTACGTACGAGTTATTTGAGTCCTCTGTTTCCTATACTATTTTTATCTCTCTCCATCTATTTTGTGCCTACTAGTTATGCTTCTTCTTCCCTGTACCTTTTCCCCGCATTCCTCCCCTCCCACTCCCCACTGAAATCCTTCCCTGTGATGTCCTTTTCTCTGATTCTGTTCCTGTTCTAGTTGTTTGCTTAGTTTTTGTTTTCATTGTTTTTCTTTTCTTTTAGGTTCATTTGTTGATAGTTGTGAGTTGTTGTCATTTTACTGTTCGTATTTTTGATCTTCTTTTTCTTAGATAAGTTCTTCTAACATTTCATATAATAATGTCTGGGTGATGATGAACTCCTTTAACTTGACCTTATCTGGGAAGCACTTTATCTGCCCTTCCATTCTAAATGAAAGCTTTGCTGGATAGAGTCATGTTGGATGTAGGTCCTAGCCTTTCGTGATTTGAAATACTTCTTTCCAGCCCCTTCTTGCCTGCAAGGTTTCTTTTGAGAAATCAGCTGATACTTTTATGGGAACTCCTTTGTAGGCAACTCTGTTCTTTCCTCTTGCTTCTTTTAGGATTTTCTGTTTATATTTAATCTCGGGTAACTTAATGATGATGTGCCTTGGTGTGTTCCTCTTTGGCTCTAATTTCTGTGGGACTCTCTGAGCTTCCTGGACTTCCTGGAAGTCTATTTCCTTTGCCATATTGGGGAAGTTTTCCTTCATTATTTGTTCAAATAAGTTTTCAATTTCTTGCTGTTCTTCTCCTTCTAGCACCCCTGTAATTCAGATATTGGAGTGTTTCAGGTTGTCCCAGAGGTTTGTAAGAATCTCTTCACTTTTTTGAATTCTTGTTTCTTCATTCTGTTCCCATTTGAATGTTTATTTTTTCCTTTTATTCCAAATCATTGATTTGAGTCCTGGTTTCTTTCCTGTCACTGTTGGTTCCCTGAAGATTTTGCTTTATTTCACTTTGGGTATCTTTCATTTGTTTTTTTTTTTTTTTTTTTTATTTTTTGACCAAGCTCAATCAGATCTGTGAGCATTTTGATTACCAGGGCTTTAAATTCTCCATCAGATAGCTTGGCTATGTCCTCATTGTTTAGTTCTATTTCTGAGGTTATGCTCTGTTCTTTCATTTGGGCCATATTTCTTTGTCTTGACACAGCTGATAAGTTGTAAGGGGGCCTGAGGTAGTCACCTGGGCAGGGCAACCCTCCTTGTTGTGCTGCTGTGCTGCCTGTGGCGAAGGCACCAGAGAGGGAACAATGCAGATCGCCTGCTTGTCCCTAGCGCACTTTCTGTCAGACTCTTGTGTGAGACTGTGAGTTTCTCCCAATGTAGCAAACGCTGTATCAACTCTGAGTCTCAGTTATCCCCTAAGTCATCCTACCTGTGCAGCCCTGCAGCCTACCACCTTCCGCAGCCAGCCCCACCCCCAAGGTCCCCTGACTTGCCACGGTTTTTTTCTACCTGCCGGCCCACATGGTCCACCGCCTTACAGTTTGGTTGTTCTTATGGATTTTTTTCTTTAATTCCTTGGTTGTCAGAGTTCCATGCAGTTTGACTTTTTGGTACTTCTGGTTGTTTATGATTTAGATTGGTTGTTATCTTCCTTTTGGTTGTGCGAGGAAGTGAAGGGTTTCTACCTACACCTCCATCTTGGCTGGAACTCTGAATATGAGAATCTTGACTTTTTTTTTCCTCTCAGCACTTTGAAAATATCATCCCACTGCCTTAGGTTCTCCATTATTTTTTATGAAACACCAGTCATTCTTCAGAAGGTGCTTTTCTATGTGCCAAATTGTTTTCCTCTTGCTGCTTTCAAGATTTTCTCATGCTTGTTTATTTGTTTAGTAATTTTTCCCAACTATTTTAATAAAGTCCATTTCTTCCAAAGTTTGTAGCCCCTGATGTTATTTCTAAGGGGCACAGCCTTGGGCCTGTGCACATTCACCCTGACATCTGTTTTTATCAAGAGGCAAAAGTAGCTTCAGTTAGTCTCTTTTTGACTCTCTTCCTCTGGTTTCCCTGTTAACACATTGTATGCGGGTAGCTTTTATCGTGTGCTAACCATTGGCATGGGCCATTTTTGCTAATGTTCTGCGCAAATGACAACATTCAGTAAAATTACAATAACTTTAGTTTTATGTATTTTTTTTCAATGAAACTTTTTGTGATTTACTATAAAATGTATACTGAATTATTTTTCTTAAATTTTAAACAGACAAATACTGGAAAACTCACTGGAAATTGAAATTAATAAAATATGTAAAAATTCCGATTTATTGAAAATATTTTGAAAATACGTAAAATGTGTAAAAAAAGAAAGAATGAAGTTTTAGTAGTGTTTTTTTGTGTGATAATCGTATGTAAAAAAAGAAAGAGTGAAGTTTTACTAGTGTTTTTTTGTATGATAATCGTTAAAACATACATACATACATAATTCACCATTGTATGTGTTAGAGACCCAAATTTTGTTCTTTGGAATTCGTATATCTGCATGTTAGCATCCCTTTAGAGCAATAAAAAAGTATAAAAATAAATGTATTTATACGTTACCTGCATTCTACCGCTAGTCTGTAAAAAACATATTTAAACGTGTCCCGCGCTCTACTGCCAGTCAACGTGAAACGTATAAATACGTTCGCTGCATACAATGTGTTTCTTTCTCGTCTATCTCCACTGATATCATCCCCAGCTATTAGCCTCTTCTAATTGCTTTCAGATTACTCTATTGTTTTGAACAAAACCTAGGGAAATGATTGCTTTGCAGTTTGATCCAATTAAGTTTGAGTCCATGTCAGAAACTTTCTTTGGGACAAGATTTTTCTTCATTAAAACCTGTAGCTTGTCTGCTATTTTCATTTTTCTTTTTTTATTCTCATGGAGCAACTAGTCTCAGTTTATCACCATAAAATCTTCTTTCTTTTTAAGCATCCTTAGACTTGCACTTTCAATGATCTGGCCCAAATGAAGTCACTTTCCTTAAAGAGACCAATGGAACATTCTGTTCTTACGGCATATCCATTCTTCTGGGCGGAACACTTGAACTATTGCTTCAGAACTGGGGATAAGGCAGTGGCTCACTTTTCTAGGGGTACATGCTTGTTATAATGAGTGGGGTATAGTTGACAGGGGTGGTAGTCCTTGTTCTTGCCTTTCTCTTGAACCTGAATGCTAGGAGCTTCATTATGCCAGGCTGATCAGGGCCAAGTACCATCATCCAGACACATGTAGGTAGTCATTTTGTTGTTCTTGTTTGCAGTGGTTTTGGCAAAACTGAGCTGGGCAAGATGAGGAATGCTGGTGAACTGCTCCTCTTGGGGAGAAACCATAGCCCTAGGGTAGAATCCTGGGGGAGAGAGAGCTCTGTGTTCTTGGCTACTCATCCCTGATCCTTGCAGTAGAGATTCCATTAGGCTGAGCTGGGTAGGCAGAAGGGGGTCATTGCTCAAATGTCATAGACATTTTATTTTTCACTCTTTTTATTGAGACTTAATCAACTTTTGTTGAATAGATGTTTCTCATGTTGCATTTCCTTAGAAGATTTCCTGACATTTGAAGTCATTGTTTTACATAATTTTTACCTGTTATGGTTGTTTCCCCAAGGAAGGGGTATAGGGAGCTCTTTATACCCCTATTCTGGAAGCATGCTTTCAAATGTGTTTATTTTTTGTCTGCGTAGTGTGCTGTCTCCAAATGATCATTGTAAAATTGAAATATTCTGTAAATTAATGGGACTGTAAATGGAGTGAAAAGCCAGTGAATTTCAGAGTTTCAATATGGATTATTCATTCTTTGGATTTGTAGAACAACTTTATACTAGGGAGCTCAAGTGTTTATTGTTGTTTGATAATGCTTACCGAAGATGTGTGGAAAGTGAAAATCTGATCTTGGAAACTCCTGATTAACCTAGTCCAACTCTGTTTTTTGAGAAACAAAGTTGGACACTTCAGTATGCATAATGCCATTTTTAAAGGATCAGTAGCCACAGGAGTCTAACATGAGAATATTTAATGAGGGAAAGAAGGGGAAGGGCCATCAAGGAACATCTCTAAGGGACACATGGATGAAGCCAAATCGGGGGAAGGATTGAGGATGGAATGTGGCGGTGGATGGGATGGGGGAAAGTGGTGGCAGGAAAATTGAGACAACTGTACTTGAACAACAATAAAAATTTCAAAAGAAGAATGCTTAACTGAATATTACTGGTATCTTATGAAGTTTTGAAATATAGCTTATATCAAGAGGTAAAATGTGGAGATATGCAAACATAGTACATTTTAAGTAGAGCAAATATATAAAGAGGAAATTTAGAAAAATATATTCATGAAAAATATATTAATCTTAAAAATAAGGAATTCCACACTGAATATCAACAGTAATTGGGAAAATGCAAATATAAAAAAATAAGGAATCCCAAAACAGTTCTTGAAAGAGATTCCTCATGTAGCATTTTTAACATTTACTTTGTTTTACAAAAAATTTTATATGTTTATAAAGTATACACCGATACATATATTTCCTTTCTTTAAAGTATGTTATCTTTTTTAAAAGAATTTATTTATTTATTTTTAGAGAGAAGAGAAGGGAGAGAGTAAGAGGGAGAGAAACATCAATGTGTAGTTGCCTCTCATATGCCCCCAACTGGGTACCTGGCCCGCAACTCGGGCATGTGCTCTGATTGGGAATCCAGTCAGTGACCCTTTGGTTTGTAGGCCGGCACTCCATCCACTGAGCCACACCAGCCAGGGCTGATACTTATATTTCATTTTATGAACATATTTCTTCCTCTCTGTACTTATTCTGCCTCTACCAGTAAGTGCCTTTTTTTTTTGGAAATGATAGAGGTTTTCAAAGCACATGCCAGGGAAAATTTACTCTACTGCTTGTCATCACCAATACAATACTTTGATTAACACTATCTCCCAGTCCCATTAAAAATACTACCAGAATCCAATTTATTCATTTACAAAGATAATTATAATTATTACAAACTAAGAACTAGTCAAATCAGCATGATCATCATCTAGTTTCTTCATTAGAGAGATAAACATGGGAAGTAAAATTACAATCAGAAGATTGCTTAGTGACCATGGAATTTGAACAATAGTTAATTTTCAATAATGAACTGATTCGTAGTATCAAGACACTTTGTTTTGACTATATTTTTGCATTTTCACCCTCTTCGCTCTACTGCCAATAAATTGTATTCAATTTATAGGAATACAGCCTATAAAAATTAGGGCATCTCAAATATAAGGTTAGTAATTCTAAAAATTTACTGTATAAATCAAAATGATAAGTGCAAAATTTTGACATTTACTGAAATATTTTGCAAGTTCTGCATTTGCCTTTTTTTTAACAATCTCAGATCTCTATTCCTAGAGTAAGCTTTATAGAATCTACTGATTACAGATTCCTTTTAATGCAAAGGAATGCATTCCTTTCAATGCAGTATCTCACACCAGAATTATAACCATGACCGATTGCCCACAGAAGAGTAAAAGAGCACAGTTTAAGCAAGGGAAGTCTTTATAAAATAGACCATCAATAGCCATTGCACAGGTATTGTGGCAGTGATTTCCACACGTGTGTAAACACAGTCCTGAGAATCTACACGTTTTGAGCACAGCTCCGTGTGACTCCTGTGTGAGCAAGTGTGGATCATGTCTGTGGGATGGGAATTCTCTAATAGGAATTTGGCAAAGGTGTATCTTAAAAAATTCCGGCTTGCTGATCTCTGAATATTGCTTTCACCTGGTCCTG
>PVJI01025750.1:0-19985 GCA_004026765.1 Micronycteris hirsuta | reverse complement strand
AATTCAACAGGGAAGCCCCATAAATACCACGTGTACTGATATTGCCCTTTTGGCTATCGCTAACTTTTGAAGAACAGTTTCTGTGAAATGGTGGAGGCAGGAGCCAATCTGCATGGGAACTGAGTACGTGGAAAGTGAGGGCATGGAGATAACTTCTGCTGATGTGTTATAATGTCGGGCCTGTTGCTTCTGACTCCAGCACCCCAATACTCTGACGTCACTAACACAGAGGCTGCGTCTTAAAGATACTTCGTGGTGGCAGTGGTGGGGTGGTTGCCATGGTGGTCTATCTGTTTCTTTCACTCTCCACACTCCAGGTACCTGGGCTGTGTATTCTGTATATTCCAGCTTCTGAGAGGCAGCGGATAATATAAGATCTTTTATCTGTCTACAGATAAAAGACATTTCCACAGCAAGAGCCTCTCAGATTTTTCTGGAGAAAATAGAACTCAATCTCTTTCATAGTTACACACCATCTTGTTTTCCTTCTATATTGCTTTTATTGTCATTGGGGGGGGGGGCTTTCTGTCTCCTAGGGTTCTCTGCAGTCCTTCTGCCGTTCCCCAGCTCAGCTGACAATGGGCCTCATGAAATGAGGGGGACGGCTAGGATTATGTTGCTTGCCAACTGAGAAGCGCTCAGTAATGAGTAAGTGAATAAATAATGCATCTCTATTGTCAATCTTGTAACATATATTTTGTTTCTTTCTTGTCTAGACTATTAAATCCTGGAGAACAGGAGCCACCTTATGATTTGTAGTGTGTGTGTTGGGGGGGTGCACGCACACTTTATATAACACCCAAATGTGAACTAGGTAGTTAAATTTTTCTTTCCTGTGACAAATGAATTCACACAACAGTATGGAAAACAGAAAAGGGAGTAACTCAGCACTATGAGACATACATCCAAAGAATAAAAATAGCTTCTGCTCTTAAATAATTGGAAAACTGAAACTTAGATTAACTCACATGAAAAAAGTTTGGAGGAAATGTTACCACTGATTCTGGCCATAAAATTATTCATGGACTTTTGACATCCATGTGTTCTGGTACTGGCAGGAAAAGTTCAGTAGAAGAGGTAAAATTTTATTTAACCACTTGATAATGTGTTGGCTTTAAATAAGTGAAGAGAATATACATTCAATACTTGGGCTGGCAGTGACAAATTGCAAGAGAAACCAGGATTAGCCCCCCATAATGTGGTAGAGTGCGTGGGGAGTCTGAGGTGGATTGAACAAAGAAGAGATTGATAGTGTGAACAAAAATGAAAGCTTTTCATTTTGTTGGAGAGTAGAAAAAGATGACATAGGTTCTATAAATTTATGTCAAGCCCATATTTCTTTCTGTTGAACATGGCATAGTGAAAATGCTTCGTACTGTTTACTAGTTTGAAATCCAAGTTCCTCCTCAGAGCGTCATGGTAAAGCTGGTTACAGACGACTTGGCAGGGGTTCATGATGTTTTAGTCAAGCATGCTGATGCGGGCGATGAATTTGGGAGGCAGTCTGGGAGAAACACACAGGGACAGATTTATTTTTCAGTAACATTTCTTTCTTCTTGGCTTACCAGTATTGATACAATTGATAAAATACAACAAGACAGAAAAGCCTCTCTTCTCACCAAAGAGAAGAGATGGGGTCTATACAGTTGAACAAAACGTAAGTATTCAAGGGAAAACTCTTATAACACTGCTCGTTCATTTTCTACAGACAATAAAATATTTCTGAAATAACCCTAATAGGAATACCTGAACACAAAGAAGTCACTCAAAGTCAATGCTATTTCCCAAGTGCTTTTAATTAAGGGGAAAAAAGCTTATTCTGCTATAATTTTTTAAAACTCTTAATTATGGTATTGATTGTGCTAGTATATGTGTTCTATTTTACAGGTTCTTCTGTGAATTCCGTTTTGGCAAGTAGTGAAATTTTGAGAGATCATCACTGAGAGGAAAAGAGTTTTAGAGGGTTTTGGTTTTCCATGCCTATTGTAGCTAACAAAGAAATCACTGCCACTCATTTTAACAGTGCTTCAATATAGTTGATGCTCCATAAATATTTATTGAGACCAGTTCTCCAAAGATTTATTTGCTTTGCAGCTAAAATGTAATATAAAATGACTAATTCCTTGAAAAACATCCTTTTTCCCAAATCTCAAATGCCAGAACTTAAGATCTGCTTCATTCTGTTTGCGTTAACAGCAATGAAGATATAATTATAAATGATTGCCCTCTACTAGATTATAAATTACTGACTATTTTCTTTTCCCCCTTGTATATAACAGGTCCTCAACAAATATTTGTTAAGTAATGAAAATAATATTGACCTTCTTGGGTTCTCTCTCACTCTCTTTCTCCCTCTCCTCCCCTACCCCTACTGTGTCTGTGTAAGAAAGAGAGAGAAATTTTTTAGTACTTTAATACTTGTGCATATATACCCAATAAAAACCTAACTACACTCATAATTTCTTTCAGAGGCCTCTTCTATTCAAAACGAAGTATTTAACTATCAGAAATAAAAGAATTATACATTGCTTAATTCTAGAAGGACTGTACACAATTCAGAATGTTCACAAATTAAATGTATTAATTAATTTATTTCCACTAATTGACCATTAAAAACTTAACTTTGTTCCTAAAAAGTTCTGAAGGAATTCCAAACAAAACCAAAAACAAAATAAAGTAATCACAAGGTAAGCATCAGTCTTGATTTGATAATATTTTTAATTGAGCCTACTTAAATCAGACAGTCTACTCTGCTTTATTGTAATATGAAACCTTATACAAGAGGCCTTGAATACCTCCACTGAATACCTCCATTAGAACTACAATCCAAATACAATAAAATAAAAGACACTTTTCTGGAAGTGTTTTGTCACAATTCTCTTAAAAAACTTGCTGGCTATCCATGATATACAATAGTTTGGAACCTTTTTAAACTTTGGAGAAAAATGTTTGCAAAGAAGCAGTATGTAAAATAGATTATTGGAGTTTCTCCTGTGGATAGTGGGATGGGTGGGAAGCCCCAAGAACTAGGGAACCCTGCTGCCCGCAGGGAGTTTGGGGCCAGCAGGACCTGCCGTCTAAGCACAGACCTCCACTAACTAGAGTAGCCAGGTGACCTTCCTGGCTTCAGAACTTTCATCTGTAAAATGGAAAAGATTCCCTATCTTATGGAATTGTTCTGAGAACTATATGAAATTATTGTTTGAAGTACTCTATGTAAAGCCTGAAATGCAGTAAGAGATCTCCAAATGTTACATTTTCTGAAAATGGGGATCATCATTCCCCATTTTAGTGCATTTCACCCCCCCACCCCCGCCCCTAGTCAGCAGTTAGATTTGCATTTGGGAGAACTCAGGCAGGGATAGGTTAAGTGCCTGGGAATTTACATCACCAGCCCACCGCCTATGTTCATGGTCCTTACTCAATGACTTACAGACACAGAGGATACAATGCTTACCTTTCACTGCACCCCTTCAGAATAAAGCTAAAGCCATCTCTGGAATTTGGCCTAAGAAAAAGATTCCCTTACTTGACTTCTTGCCGTTCCCTTTCCTGCTGCCCTATTCTCTCATAAGTCTTCCTGGATATGCTTCTTTTAAGAAATTATTTACACGTGAATATCCTTCTCAGGGATACAAAGTGGGAATCAATAGATAGTTATTGACATGGCATAAAAGAAACTGAATAATCATCCCAATCTCATTTTCAGACACTTAGCCCACAACATTCTCTCCTTGGCTTCTCTAATTCAGCCCCAGAGAAGTCACGGGGCCCCAATACACCCTGAATGCACATGCCTCTCTTCTTTCTGTTTAGAATGCTCTCTCTGAGAAACACCTGCTCCTTCTTCAGGATTCACCTCAAATATACTTTCTTTTGATATATACCCTGAATCTCAGCAGAAATATTGCTCTCTTTGTAAGTGCCCTTAAATAGTATCCACATCTTTTCAATAAAATATATCATATTGTAATGGTGAATATGTCTGGGAACTCTTTAAGAAGTGTGACTTTATCCTATTTTCCTTTGCACTTCACCCAGTTCCTCTCCAGCCACCCATCTACCTGCCTCCACCTGTCTCACATATGATCTGGAAACATTGTACGTAGGACAGTGATGCCTCAGTCCCCTTCTAAGTGGGACCTGTGTTCTCCCAGTATCTCTTCCACTGTTCAAAACACTGCAAAATCCTTTGTTGGAATCACCATCAGCTGTCCCATAGTATTTTCCTGAATCTCATTGCCGGTCTGAAATTTCTTCCCTTTCAAAGGTGACTTTAGTTTTTGGAAGAGCCATAAGTCACAAGGCACCAAATCTGGGCTGTAAGGGGGCTGAGTCACCTGGGTGACTTGCTGTTTTGCCTAAAAACTCTGCATGAGAGGTGTTGCATGAGTGGATGCATTGTTGTGATGAAGCTGCCTATCACCAGCTGCCGATAGTTGAGGCTGTTTTCATTGTATTGCATCTCTCAACTGATGAAGAACATTGAGATTGTATTCTTTATCAATTGTTCAGCCTGGAGGGGAATACTCGTGATGGACAACACCTTCCCAATCAAAAAACACAGTTAACATGGTCTTGACCTTGCTGCAACTTTGCCGTACCTTCTTCAGGTGTGGAGAACGAGGCAACTTCCATTGGGACAAGGTAGCCTTTGTTTCCTGATCATAGCCATAGACCCATGATGCATCTCTGGTTATGACCTTCTTGAGGAAATCTGGTTCATTGGTAGCAGTTTGAATCAAGTCATTAGCAACTGCAGCACAATATTCCTTCAGCTTTGGTAGCAGAAGCCATGGAAAAAATTTTGCCATATGTTTCATGCCAAAATTCTGCATCAAAATCTCGGACACAGTAGTTTTTGGAATCCCCAGATCAGCTTCCAGTTCTCACATAGTCACTGATCTTTGTTGACTGCAGCCCGTACATGTTCAACATTCCAAGGTGTTCAGCTTGTTGCAGGCCTCCCAGAACATGGATCACTTTCAACAGATTCTCCACATCTTTGAAACATTTGTGCCACACTTTTATTTGTGTTGCATTCATTGCATCATCCCCAAAAGCCTTCTGAGTCACCTGAATAGTTTCTGCTGAGGAATGTTCAAACTTAACCCAAAATCTGATGCAGATCGGTTGTTCTACTCACACAGTCATTTTGAATGGCGACAGCAACACAGTGCACATGCTTCACTCAACAGCATCTACTGTCCCCACTGACTAGTACAGTGAAACTAGCATTGTTCACACACGCCTTTTCCAGTCCACTCTCCTTGGCTGCCAGATTGCTTTGATGTCATGCAAACTGCTCTCGTTATATTAACAATGGCTGGACTTTTAACAAAGTCTCCAGAAAGACCTTGTACATGTCCAAAATTCTTTACCCAAACCATTGACACCGTATGAGCTTTGGAATTCAAAACTCCCAGAGCTTAGAACAAGTATTACAGGCCTTGTACCACATCTTACAGAACATCCCGGCAGGTTCTAGGGTAGCACTCCAAAAATGAATACATAGCAAACTGTGTAGTGATGGGAAGGAGTACTTACACTAAATGGGATAAATAAAAAGTGAATATAGCTTCATATCCATTCAGATCAGGTTTTCCCATTAAATGAACTCAGGTTTTTTAGAGTTTTGGGGGTTTCAGATTTATAAATACTAAGTGATTTACCTTTAATAGAAGCTCAATATGTTCATTGAGCTGGACTTAAGAAAACATCCTCTCATTGCTGTTTTCACTAAATCTCCTTTCCACTTAAAGATATTAAGAGCAATTTTTTAAAAGTTCCTGGATACAACTGTTTTTCACCAGAAGCTAAGAAGAAATCCCAAAATCACTAGATTCCCTAAGCCAATTCCTGGAGAAACAGATTGTGCTATTTTGCTGATGCTGTGAATGTCAAACATGTGAAGTAGGGTCTTTTACATGAATGTGTAAAAGTTGTAGCGCCTGGAGTAAGGTCTTTTACATGAATACATAAGGATTGCAGAGCCTGGAATACTGCTATTTTGACCACCAAAACTGAGGCTAGGAAATTGCTTTAACGTGTCTTTCATTTGGTTTGCACTTGGGTAATAATAATCTCACAGACATGAAAACTAAGTCCCCCAAAGAGATAAAATCATATTTGATCACTGGAAGCATCTTAAAGGGCACCTAATTCAATCTCTTCATTTTATAGGTGATAAACCAAGGCTCAGAGGGGTTAATTGACTTTCTCTGGTTCGCACAGTTGGTTAGCAGCAAAGCGGAAACTAGAATCAAGATCTCTAGGATGAGTCCTATTTTCTCCATGCCATCTTGGCTCAATAAAATAGTTCTTTTGACCCTGACCCTTTAAGCCTGCTATTCCAAAGGCATAGTTAAGGATAACTTAAATTCTATTCTCCGAAAGACTGCATTGCATGCACGGTGCACTTCCTGGTTCTGCACACTGAGACTGACACTTGAAAACAGTAATAATGGTAGATTCCCCTTTACTGATTCAATATAATATGTCAAGGTCTGCACTCAGGACCTCGTAAAAGGAAGATGTACATGGAAGATAATGTTACTATTAGAAATTAGGGTTCTAGAAAGCATACACTAAAGGTTTAATAAAATTATTTTTGAAAATATTCTTGGATTTTATTTTATTTTTATTGAATTTATTGGGATAACATTGGTTAATAAAATTATGTAGGTTTCAGGTATACAAATCCATAACACATTCTCTGTATACTGTATTGTGTTCTTACCACCCCAAGTCAAGTCTCCTTTCATCGCCATTTATTCCCACCTTTACCAAACATCTTCTTAGATTTTAAAAAATCATACTTATAATAAAATGAAACTTCCTACACTAATTAATCAAATGTTTGATATAAAATGATTCCAGAGGTCAAACCCCTTGTAACCACTTTTTTGAAATACTGTCTCTCTTTTAAATGCTACATACATTTTAATTTGCTGGGTCTGCAGTATCACTTAAATGGGAATTTTGAATTAAGTTCTAATCAAGGAATTTAAACATGGAATTATCAGTTCAAGGACATAGCAATTTTTTATTGTGTATACCATAAATTTAAACATGATTTCAAATATTATTACTTTATTTAAAGAGGTACAAGTATTTATTCAAGTATTAGGTAGCATTAAACTTCGTAAACTTCATGAAGAGATAGTAATTTTTTTTTAAATTTTATTTATTTATTTTTCAGAGAGAGAAGAAGGGAGAGAGAAAGAACAATGTATGGTTGCCTCTCACATGGCTCTCACTGGGGACCTGGCCTGCAACCCAGGCATGTGCCCCGACTGGGAATCGAACCGGGACCCTCTAGTTCCCAGCCAGCGCTCAATCCACTGAGCTACACCAGCAGGGCAAGAGATAGTAATTTTTTTTAGCTGAGTTTTAGCTACAGAAGAAGTGGCAATGAAATTGTTTAAAAAAGAAAAAATCCTCTCTGGCTGGTGTGGCTCAGTGGATTGAGTGCAGGCTGCGAACAAAAGGGTTGCTGGTTCAATTCCTGGTCAAGGCACATGCCTGGGTTGCAGGCCAGGTCCCCAGTGGGGGCCACGTGATAGGCAACCACACATTGCTGTTTCTCTCCCTCTCTTTCTCCTCCCTTTCCTTCTGTCTAAAAATAAATAAAGTAAAATAATCTTTAAAAAATTTTTAAAAATCCTTTGCATCCCTATTTCCTATTACATCATAGTATCCAGAGAAGATTTTTTTCTCCACTGAGTACCCTCCTCTGTCACACACTAGGGAAGGTGAAGAGAAAGAGAAAAAGTGCAAAAGTGTGGTTATGGGTCCACATCTTCTCAGAGAATGTGAACACACGGTGGTTGGGAAAATAAAGCAATGAAAACTTTAAAACATCAGTTTCCATCCACCTCAAGCAAGCCATTTAGATTACAAACAAAAGAATCTAAAAATACTCTCCCATAAGCTTCTGCTTTTAAAAAAGAGCACTGATTTTCTTCAGTGTAAACATGTGAACCCCTCCAACAAGTCAAAATTACTATCGACTGGAAGTAAAATAAACAATTGGCCATTCTGAAATACCCTGTCAAAATTCCTATCATCAAACCACTGATGACAGATCAAGTCCCTTTCATAACTAACAAAGCAGAGCTCTAAAAGGGTGGAATAAACACAGTTGAAAGAAAATACTACAAGAATCCAAGAACTGAAGCCCTCTCCCACCGAGCCTCCAGTTAGGCAAGGGGTAATCATAACACTGATTCTTCCATAGATCATGACAAGTCTCATTTGTGTTTCTTAAGAGAGTGGTATAGCTGCATGTCTCATTTGACTAATGATCAAATTTCCCACCGGTGTAATTAGAACAACCAGGGTGCTGAGCACTCTTCATTAATGAGAAATTCAGAGCAATTTCACACACTACATAGGTTTAACTTTCCAGTCACCTGTTGCTATTCATTTGAAATAACTAAAATCTCTTTGAAATGTTGGTCAAAAAGTAAGACCTTTTTACTTGAATTTATTTTCAAGAGGGCTCCAAACTGGCCCCTTTATACTTTTAGTACTTCTTTAGCCACATTATGTGAAATTATTCATTCCGTTTATTACAAAACAACCAGAATAAAGTGAGAAGCTCCAACTCGAAGGGTCAGTTATACACAAAGATAATGTGAGGGAAAGATCTAAGTTAAAAAAAAAAAAAAAGCAAGGATTTTTGTTTTCTTTGTTTTTTCCCCTGCTGTATCTTCAGTACTTAAGTAATAGCTGGCAAATATTAGGCACTCGGCAAAAATTTACTAATGTATAAGTGTCTGGTTCTTTATCACTCACACTTGCCACATAGTCCCAGGAATTGCCTTTGAAACTTCATGAGCCTTATCTACCAGACACACACAGGGGAGCATCAACCCTGCAGACTATTTCTAGCATCATCACAATCTGAAATATCTACTGGCCCAAAAGAGACATCACACTCAGTATACTATGCAGTCTTCCACAAACGTGTCTCTCATTTCAGTTCAGATGCTGCCTAGAAGTCATTTTTTTATACCCATGTGATTACACACATGAGATTTGAAATGTAGCAGCCTGGGTCCAATCAGGAGATAGAAACCACAAAATAGATTAAACAGAGAAAGATTAATATAAAGAATAAACTATGCTTAAAGAGTGACTATAAGCAACTCCATATGCTACCCTAGGGCTAGGGAAGAGTACCCAAAGAAGAACAAACTTGGAAGCAGGGTTCCCTTACCAAAGCTGGGGTTCAGACCTCTTTAAAGAAGGTATATTTCAGTCGAAAGGAGAGCAGAAAAGTTTACTGGTTTGTCTATCCTGGAGCTGGGTGAGCAGGAGGCAACCATCCAGAATAGAGGCAAAGAGCGGGTGATCAGCAACAGTGGCATGGGCATGCAGAAGGGGCGGGAGCCCTCCACATTGCAAAGGAAATCTGGGAGCCAACACAGTTAGGAAGCCTTTGGACATTAGCGCAAGCAGGAAGCCTTTGGGATATCAGTTCCCATTTTAAGACAGATGTAAAAGGGATATGACGAGGTAGAGGTTGCAAAGTGGCCAAGGATACTGGGCCCATGGCTGGGGCAGAGCTCCACCAGATGTTTGCCCTCTGACACCACTGAGACAGCCCATCCCCACATCTTGCTGAATCATGAAACAGCAATGAATCATCAGGAGAATACCCTTCCTTCCCACCCCAACAATGTCCCTCCAGTGTCCTCTATTGAGAAAAGTTAATATGGACTTCTAGCCAAGATGGAGGCATAGGAAGATATGCTTCACTTCCTTGAACAACCAAAAGAAGGACAGCAACAAATTTAAAAACAAAAAACAACTGGAACTGCCAGAAAATCGAACTGTATAGAAGTCCAACAACCAAGGAGTTAAACAAGAAACATTCATCCATACTGGTAGGAGGGGCAGAGATGGGCAGCTTGGGCAGAGAGGATACAAGGCAAGGTGGCAGACCAGGCAGGTGAGGCAGTAGCTGGCAGACCGAGCAGTCACACATTCATGTGTGGATTAGCCAGGAGGAACAACTGGGGAGCAAGGCAGACAACAAAACCTAGGGTTCCAGTGTGGGGAAATAAAACGTCAAAACCTCTGGCTGTAAAATCCTGTGGGGGATGTGGAGGTAGGAGAAACTCCCAGCCTCACAGGAGAGTTCACTGGAGAGACTCATGGGGTTCTAGAACAAACACAAACACACCCACCCTGGAATCAGCACAAGAAGGGCCCAATTAGCTTGTAGGTAGCAGGGGAAGAGACTGAAAGCCAGCCAAGAGCCGAGCAAGCAGCATTGTTCCATCTTTGACACCCTCCCCACATACAGCACCACAACACAGTGAAGTGGGTTGCCCTGCTCTGGAAAATACCTAAGGCTCTGCCCCTTACAATGTAACAGGCACAACGAGACAAAGAAATATGGCCCAAATGAAAGAAAAGATCAAAACTCCAGAAAAAGAACTAAGCAAAGAGGAGATAGCCAACAAATCAGATGCAATCAGATGCAGAGTGCAAAACACTGGTAATCAGGATGCTCATAGAAGTGATTGAGTACAGATGCAAAATAGATTAAGGAGTGAAGGCTATGCATAGTGAAATAAAGGAAAATATACAGGGAACCAACAGTGAAGGGAAGGAAACCAGAACTCAAATCAACAATTTGGAACAGAAGGAAGAAATAAATATTCAATTGAAACAAAATGAAGAAACAAGAATGCAAAAAAACGAGGAGAGGCTTAGGAACCTCTGTGACAACTTTAAATGATTCAGCATCTGAATAATAGTGGTGACAAAAAGAGAAGAGGAAGAGCAAGAAATTGAAAACTTATATAGAAAATATTGAAGGAGAACTTCTCCAATCTGGTGACGGAAAGAGACTTCCAGGAAGTCCAGGAAGCTCAGAGAGTCCCAAAGAAGCTGGACCCAAGGAAGAACACACCAAGGCACATCATCATTACATTACCCAAGATGAAAGATAAGGAGAGAATCTTAAAAGCAGCAAGAGAAAACGAGACCGTTACCTACAAAGGAATGGCCATAAGACCATCAGCTGATTTCTCAAAAGAAACCTTGCAGGCGAGAAGTATTCAAAGTCATGAAAAGCAAGGACCTACATCCAAGATTACTCTATCCAGCAAAGCTATCATTTGGATGAAAGGGCAGATAAAGTGCTTCCCAGATAAGGTCAAGTTAAAGGAGTTCATCATTACCAAGCCCTTATATGAAATGTTAAAGGGATTTATCTAAGAAAAAGAAGATGATCAAAATGTGAACAGTAAAATGATGACAAACTCACAACTATCAACAACTGAACCTAAAACAAAAACAAAAACAAACTAAGCAAACAACTAGAACAAGAACAGAATCACGGAAATGGAGATCACATGGAGGGTTATCAGCAGGGAGGGGGAGGGGAGAGAATAGGGGAAAATGTGCAGGGAATAAGAAGCATAATTGGTAGGCACAAAATAGACAGGGGGAGGTTAAGAATAGTATAGGAAATAGAGAAGCCAAAGAACTTACATGTACGACCCACAGACATGAACTAAGGGGTGGGGAGTGCTGGTCAGAGGGGGCATACAGGTCATAGGGGAATGAAGGGGAGAAAAAAATAGGACAACTATAATAACATAATCAATAAAATATACTTAAAAAATTTAAAAAAAGAAAAGTTCATATGTTCACAGTGAAGAGCTGCCTAACAAAATCCCTTCTATTACTACAGGACATATATTAAAGAGTACATTTGGAGCTGAGAGACAATACATTAATAATTACACAGAATGTTAACTCAAAACATAACATTGTGTGTCTGTTTTTTGTGCACAGGACAGTTGCCATGTAAAACCATAGTTCCCAGTTTGGACATAATACAACCTCAAGAGAATCATCTCACAGAGTAAGCGTCTCTCCAGCAGTTGCCTCAGAGAGAACTCATTTTGGAGACAGGTCTATGCTGATAGCCAAACGAGGATTGGGAACATATTTCTCCTGAAATATCAAGTCACATCCCTAGAACAACCAATTGTTCTAACTAAAAACAGTTTAATGATAACAATTACAGAGAATTACTCCATTCCTATTCACCTGATTCCGATATCTATGCCCATCCTGAAATTGTCAAGGAGACCGTTTTTTTGTTTTATTATCTAAAATTGCGGTTCTGGCCAAGATGGAGGCATAGGTAGAAACCCTTCACTTCTTCACCAAAAAAACACCAAAACCAAAAACACCTTCACAACCAAAAGGAGGAAAACAACCAATCTAAAATCAATAAACAACCAGAAGTGCCAGAAAATCAAACTGTATGGAACTCTGACAACCAAGGAGTCAAAGAAAAAATCAACCAGAACAACCAGATCAGTAAGGCGGAGGACTGCGAGGGCCTGGTGGGTTCAGAAAACCTGAGGAGAGTCAGTGGATTCCGTGGGCATGGCTGGCTGAAGATGAAACTGAGCCTCAGAGCTCACTGTGGACTACGGTGGGGGTTGCCATGGTGGGAGAAACCCCCAGTCTCACATGAGAGTCCACTGGAAAATGAGCTAGAGACGAGCAGGTGAGCCTCACTGTTCCCTCTCTGGCTGCTCCTCGACAGATAGCAAGGACGTTTGCCCTGCCTGGGTGAATACCTATGGCAACGCCCCCTTACAACTTTTCAAGTGAACCAAGACAAAGAAATATGGCCCAAATGAAAGAGCAGAGCAAAACCTCAGAAAGAGAGTTAAACAATGAGGAAATAGCCAACCTATCTGAAGAAGAATTTAAAACCCTGGTAATCAAAATTCTCACAGAACTGATTGAGCTTGGTTGAAAAATGAAAAATACCCAAAATGAAATAAAGCAAAATATTCAGGGAACCAACAGTGACGAGAAGGAAACCAGGACTCAAATCAACGATTTGGAACAAAAGGAAAAAATAAACATCCAACCGGAACAGAATAAAGAAACAAAAATTCAAAAAAGTGAAAAGAGACTTACAAACCTCTGGGACAACATGAAATGCTCCAATATCCGAATTATAGGGGTGCCAGAAGGAGAAGAACAAGAGCAAGAAATTGAAAACTTACTTGAACAAATAATGAAGGAAAACTTCTCCAATCTGGGGAAGGAAATAGACTTCCAGGAAGTCCAGGAAGCTCAGAGAGTCCCAAAGAAGTGTACTCAAAGAGAAACATACCAAGGCACATCATCGTTAAGCTACCCAAGATTAAAAACAAGGAGAGAATCTTAAAAGCAGCAAGACAAAAGGAGACAGTTACCTACAAAGGAGTTGCCATAAAACTATCAGCTGATTTCTCAAAAGAAACGTTGGAGGCAAGAAGGGGCTGGAAAGAAGTATTTGAAGTAATAAAAGGCAAAGATCTACATCCAAGATTACTCTATCCAGCAAAGCTATCATTTAGAATGGAAGGGCAGATAAAGTGCTTCCCACATAAGGAGTTCATCGTCAATAAGCCATTATTATATGAAATGTTAAAGGGGCTTATCTAAGAAAAAGATAAAAAAATATGAACAATAAAATGACAACAAACTCACAACTATCAACAAATGAACCTAAAAAAATAAAAGAAAGAAAAACAATGAAAACAAAAACTAACCAAGCACCTAGAATGGGAACGGAATCAGAATAGAATAGGAAAATGAAAGGAATCAATATTTGCTTTCTAAGGTAACCCAAATCTAGAGTTTGTACATGCATCCATCTTTCCCCAAAAGAAGTAAATAAGAAAAAAACCTTTCAGGTTATTTTGTGACTCTGGGATATAGAAGAACTCAGAAGGCCAGAATCATAAAATCTATTAAATATTCTGTGGCATGACCTAAGGAAAGAACTCCAATAAAACTTTGGAAATTAATATATAAAGTGAAGTGTTTCTCTCCTAAGAGTAACTAGCATCGTGAAAGAAAATAATCAGTTAATAAAAACTAGGCTCCTATCTTAGATTTTCTGAACTAATCTTGATTATACCAAGCTTCTTGAAGTATCCCCTTAGAGCATTTCTAAATGTATTTGTTTTAAAATATAATTTTCACTTTGATTAGCTAGCCATGGTTTGCGGAGGAAGATTTGAATTTCTCTTGGAAAGTGGTTTGATAAATTACTTTATACTGCTCAGGGAAGGTCTGGATAAACTTGGTGAAAGTTAATAAACAAACCTGGTGAAAGTTAATAAATTACATTCTCAGTTTGTAAATTTCCATGTTGTACCTGTTATTTTATTAAACAGTTATCAGAACCTCCATTTGCCTGCAGCCCCCGATCCCCTCACCCCCAACCCTTGTGCAAATACCTGCAACAAGTAACAACTAATGAAGCACTAGAGGCAAAAACATGTTTTGACCAGTTTATACCATATATACAGCTCAGAATCCAACTGTGTAGCTGAGAAAGGTACGTTAGAGACCTAACCTACAGGTAGGTGTGTTAACCTCTATTATTGAAACTCCAGGCTCTATTTAATAATCTAACAAAAAGTAACTGCCCTTCTTGATTTCTAATTATCCAGCACGTGATTTATGACCAGAACCAGTGAATGTCCATTTCTTGACAATGAAAAATGGTTATAACTGCACAGTTCTGCTGGAGGATTGGACCATGTCCAAGTTTAAGAGTTCAAGAGTATTACTTGAACAAAATTTCCATTGAGTAACCACATACTTTGTATAAATATGTAAGTGTAATAAGATGTTAAATTTAACTTTTCCTGTTTCCTCAAGAGTTTGTGCAGGATAATCAGTGAAATATTACTTATGGAGGTCAGACTAATTCCTGAAATCCTTGGCTCTCACCCACTTTGAGTCTCCCAAAGGTGGCTTGTGAGAGCCACACAGACTGATGGAGTTGGTGTACACCAGGGCCTGTAACTGTCACCTGGAAAGTTCTAGAGTCAGGAAGATGGCTGCAGCTTTCTTGAGGACAGGAGGAGGAGAGGGCTAGGGTAGGAATGGGAGTGAGGTGCACTTCTACTGGCAGTAAAGGTGAAAGTGCTAGCGTCCCACGGACCAGATATAGGCTTAACAAAAAGCACACCTGGAAGAGCAAGGTATCCCCAGGTTGATTTCAACAGACAACCTGGTGGGATGAATCTCTAGAGAGAAATTTGAAGCAATAGGGACATCATCTATGATAGATATCTACAAATAGAGCAACCCAGAAAAACAATCTACAAGAAGAAGTAAGCACTTGGACACCTGCCCCAATTGAGGCCATTATTTAACAGCCAAGAGGAACTTCAAATCCCCCAGGTGCGTGCAACCTTTTGCCTCCTTTACCCATCTCATCCTTTTCCTACTCTCACCATCCCCGGAAGAGCTAGAAGCAGTGAATTGGGGAATAAGAAAATACGAGAGGGAGTGATGAAAAAGATAAACTACACTCATCATCCTACTGTAAACCTTGGAAACCGAGTTAAACCTGACTCAGTTAAAGTAGAGAAGTTGGATTGCACGAGACTGTGAAACTTTGATATTAGACAGGACAAGATTTTTCAAATCCAAGAGAGAGAGATAATTCTATTTATGAATACCTGAAAGTAACTGGGAAAGACAGAAAGCCTAATTGGGAACAAAATACCAGATTTGGTAAGAGCTTGATGAAGACCATTAAACACGTCAAAGCAATGGTCTAACAAAAGCTGGACAGAGGTCATAAATTACACTAGAATTCCGAAGTGAGGCTTCTTATTTCTTCACCACCTCTCCAATGAGTTGCTAGGTACATCACCCCCAGATTTGAGGGAGAGACCTTACTGCTGCAATCTAAGGAACACCCAACATGAAACACACACTCCAGTATAAGAACAAAAAGGAAGAGGAGAGACAGCAGGAAAGACTGTGTTTCCCCCCAGCATCCAGCATTGTAAGGCATGTGCTGTCTAAGAAACAGCCCACATAAGCTGCCATATGGACGAGGATCTTCCTAAAGGAGAGGTGAGGGTTCCGGGGTAAAAGGCAGGGAGTGAAGGAGCACACTTCACCCTTTAATATGGTGACACTTCATCATATTCCCTCAGCAAAAAACATGGCCCTGTGAACGTCTATGTCTGACCAGTGTGAACATATTTCTTCCTCCCGTCAGGGCAAAGCTTGGAAAGAAGTGGAAGGTGAAGGAAAGTTTTCTCCTTTGAGGGGCAGAAAGATTTATATTCCAATAAATGAAAGCTGAAGCCCTCTTGCTACCGGTGCTTTGCCCCAAACAGCTTTGGGAGCAGTGAGTATGTCCAAGGGGCATCATATGAAGACCTGTCTGGGCCACTGGCATCCAGGAGTGACAGCTCTGGAGAGGATCAGCAGAAGCAGGAGACCCCAAAGGATACCAGGGAGGGTTGGCTGTGAGTTCGCAGGCTCCTTCCCTACTCCCTCACTTTCCTCTCAGCTTGCTTCCATTCTTCTTCAGAGATGACAATGAAAGTCAGGGCTGCTCGGAGCTCTGCTGCACACAAACAAACCCTGTGGATTTGTATCAGAACTACTGCCCATCCCTCAGTATCATAGCCTAGAGTGGCTTTGGAATCATCCTCAGATGACCTGCACCAATTCCTTCCTCCACTCCTATATCCTGAGCAAGCCGAGGACCCCCTCTCAGCAAAGTAAGAAGTTTTCCTTAGGAGGATGGATGTTCCTGGGTCCCACAGTGCATCCATCCACTGCTGCTGCAGTGAAACAGCAGCAGGATTGGGGGTGCTTCCCAGCTACTGATTGCTAAGGGGGGTTTCATCCTCACTGGGGAAGACAGCAGAAATTTTCCTCTCTTACTTATAAGTATCTAAATGTGCTTCAGAAAGTCCAAGACCTGAAGCAGTGCCCCTGACTCCATGGGTTTCCCAAGGCGCTCTCCCTGTGTATGTCTCAGTGAGTGAAATGAACTGAGCTCTCAAGTTTGTGTCAGTTCCACAGCAGCTCAGAAAGAATCAGCCCCTCTCACAGAGCCCTGGAATCTTCCTGTTCCTGCCAGACTTTTACTTTTTCTGGCGCAGGAGTCTGCAGCACACAATCACACAGAAAGGCTGAGCCTTGGAGGGGTAAGTAAATGAAAATTTACATTTCAAAGGTGTTCTTAGCTGCTTCAGAAAGACTTATCATCTACTCATTAAACATCAACCTACAACCGGCTCTGATGCAGAGCAGACCTTGATCCACCTCTCAGATCCTTAAACCCTCCTAGTCTCAGGCTGGGTCACATGTGACTGCTGAAGTTTTCAGCTGAGTATTCACTGCAATCACCACTTCATCTGATTGATTTAAATGGGGGAATACATTTTTTCTCTTGATTTATTTAATCTTTTTCCTTATTAACAAAAAAAAGGCCTTAGGTCAGAAGGTTGGCAGGGATATGAAACAAAATTACTGATCTCTTGGGAGAAAAGCTCTGTACACACATAAGGCATTACTGCATCTGACCGTTCCAGAACTGAGCTTTCTGACCTTCACAAAACTCCCACCTCCTTTTGGGGTTTATGAACAATTAATAACACCCATATTTGTGTCTTCTTAACTGCTTCCTATATGTTTTTTTAGTATAGCAAAACAGTATAGTGGAGCAGACACAGACTGCTTGCGCTCATTTCCAAGCTATGGTAATAGCTTGGTTTCCTAACCTTTTTTCTAGGTTTCTTAATCTTTCTGCACCTCAGTCTGCTTATATGTAAAACGGTCATATAAATGTGATTCTTTAACAAGACTTGTGCAGAATGAGTTAATAAATGTGAAGCATTAGAACAATCGCTGACACAGACTTGAGTTCTATTATGTTAGTCATAATTTCTCAAAACAACCTATTTCTTATATTTATAGTTAATTGCCGATCACTGTGCTAGAGTGGGCCTCTACCCTACAAGGGTAGGGATCTTTTATTCTTGTTGTTGACTGAAAATCTTAAAATAGTGTTAAGCATATAAAAACTATTTTAAAAAATCCCTAAATAACCTAAAATCTTCTTAATTCAAACCCTCAATTCTAGACCCATAGGAAGAAGGGAAGATGGGTAAGAAAAGGAAAGAAGAAACACATTTATGCATGTAGATAATATTTTTATATTTTTGCCTTCCACGTGCTGATTATTAAAAGGCTTCAGAGTTTTAAAATAAGCTTTTCTAGAAATAGTCATGCCAACTAAAATAAATATTTATTTTTCTCCACTGGAAAGGTATTTATTTAGTATTCCGATAGAAGAAGTAGCAATATTTGTAGTAAAGCAGTTTATTATAACTGATTTAATGATAGAGGAGCCAAGGCAGATTAGGGTAAATCTTTTTTTTTCTATATTAAGTATAGAAATCTGCCCTATTTTTTATTTGTCAGTATTTCTCCAACTCTGAAAACAACAGAATTTCTCGAACCTTCCACATATTGACAAAGCAAAGCCCAGAAGCATCTAGGCCCTCAGACCCACAGAAGGCAATGGTGGAGGTAACAGTGCCCGTGAGCTCTCAGCCGCGGATGAAGCTCATGCCGCCTGCACCGCACGTCACAGAGCAGACCGTGGTTGTCTTTGCTGGCTTCTCAAATCAATGAAACCTAAGTATACAGGTTCCCTGTCCCAAGTCTGTTTTAATTCCCCACTCAAAGCCCTTCATTCAATCATCTTCCATTTCAATAATCTTCCAAGTGCCAAAGGAAAGTTCTATTTCATTCAGAATGCACTGGTTGAGTAGCTGGAGAAATGTTCTTTGTATTAATGCATTTGTTTCCCAGTAAGTCATTTAATAATAACAATTATAATTATATCTTGAATTCAAACAGTGCCTTTAGCACTACTTTCTCACCAGTCAATTTTTATTTCTTTGATAGTTTTCTTCTTAATGCTTACCTATAAAATAGAAAGATGTAGAAGACAGAATACTTAAACATACAGGAGGAACCAGCACAAATCATGTCCCTTTGTTTCATTACAAAATCTTTTACTACAAAATCATAAGCAAGTCATTCTGTAACATAACAATATCACACTCAAGCACACCAAATGACATTTTGGGTGAAATGTTCAAATTAAAACTATGAATTATTACACGCATATAATTACCCTACCAACCACACTCAAGCAGGTATTATTTCTGTTGGAATGAATATTCTGATATCATTCTGTTTTCATACATATAACAGGATCAAACACAGCAATGCCCAGAACAAATTACTACATTCTGTTTTGTGATTTATGGTTTATGTGCCAAAATGCTCATAAAATCCAGGCTCAATAGAAGCCTGAAGGCCTTTGAAAAGGGATCATCTGTTACCACCACAGGCCATCAAGGGAATGGAGTGCACACGGTCTCCATGTGGCAGCAAGGCACAGAAGAGCGAGCATTCAGTTCAAAGTCAGAAAGACCAACAGTGAAAGTGAAATCCTCACTCTATCCTTAGCTGTGTAACCTTCAGCGAGCTTCTCAATTTCTTTAAAAGTTTCCTTTGTAAAAATTTGGAGTGCAGATTAAATCAGATAATATAAGCATACAGTAAGCACTCAAAAAGTAGTTGGCATTTTTACTGTTCTCTAAATCTCAAAGATATCAGCTGTATAGCTTCTATGGTATATATAGTACTATTAAGAAAAAAGGTCATTATCATTAATAATATATATTATATTTATTGAGCACTTAATACACAGGGTGAGGCAAAAGTAGGTTTACAGTTGTAAGTACATGAAACACAGAGTTTATTCTGGCACTATTATTTATTAATTATTGCATTATTTTCCATATGAACAACTGTAAACCCACTTTTGCCTAACCCTGTATTATAGGTTAATTTTCACAAAAATAGAATATATATTAATATAGAATGCTATATTCTATATTGATAGAATAGAGAATATATATTATTATCCCATCTGACAGAGAGAATTGAGCATATCACAACCTTCCAGTGTCCTGCATAAAAGCCTCCAGAGGTTCCCACTGTACTTGGAGTAAAACCCTGACCTCTCGCCCGGCTCACCAAGCCCAGGAGAGCGGGCTCTCTCCTTCGGTGACCTCATCTCTCACCACAGCATCCTCACCCTT
>PVJI01025749.1:0-19975 GCA_004026765.1 Micronycteris hirsuta | reverse complement strand
GGAGGATCTGTCCATTTTTGACAGTGGGGTGTTGAAGTCCCCTACTATAATTGTGTTGCTATCAATGTCCTTCTTGAAGTCCTCCAAGATTTTCTTTATGTATTTGGGTGCTCCTGTGTTGGGTGCATATATATTTACAATGTTTATGTCTTCTTGGTGGATTCTTCCCTTGAGTATTATAAAGTGTCCTTCTGGATCTTTCTTGATGGCCCTTTTTTTGAAGTCTATTTTGTCTGATATGAGTATTGCTACCCCAGCTCTTTTTTCTTGTCCGTTTACTTGGAAAACTTGTTTCCAGCCCTTCACTTTCAGTCTGTGTAAGCTTTTGTCCTGAGGTGGGTCTCTTGTAAGCAGCATATGTGTGGATTGTGCTTTCTTATCCATTCCACTATTCTATGTCTTTTAATTGGAGCATTTAATCCATTTACATTTAAGGTTATTATTGATAGGTACTTATTCATTGCCATTTTTTTTGTACCTGTGTTCTTCACTCTCGCTCTTTTTCTTCCTTCCCTTAAATCAGTCCCTTTAGGATCTCTTGCGGAGCTGGTTTGGTGGAGGTGTATTCTTTTAGACTTCTTTTGTCTAGGAAGATCCTTATTTGGCCATCTATCTTGATTGAGAGCCTTGCAGGGTAGAGTAATCTTGGTTGCAGGCCTCTGGTTCTCATTATTTGGAATATTTCTTGCCATTCCATTCTGGCTTGGAGTGTTTCCATTCAGAAGTCAGCTGCTAACCTTATTGGGGTTCCCTTGTATGTTACTTTCTGCTTCTGCCTCGCTGCCTTTAGGATTCTCTCTTTGTCTTGAAATTTTGCCATTTTAATGATGATGTGTTTTGAAGTGGGCCTGTTAGGGTTCCTTTTGATTGGGACTCTCTGTATTTCCTGGATTTGTGTGGCTTTTTCTCTCATCAGATTAGGGAAGTTTTCCACCATTATTTTTTCGAACAGGTTTTCCATCCCTTGCTGCTCTTCCTCTTCTTCTGGTATCCCTATTATACGAATATTGTTATGTTTCATGTTGTCCTGCATTTCCCTTAATACCTCTTCATTCTTTCTGAGCCTCTTCTCCTGTTCTTGCTCTTTTTGGGTGCTTTTTTCAACCTTGTCCTCCAGACCGCTGATCCGATCCTCTGCCTCATCAATCCTACTTTTGATTCCTTCTATTGTATTCTTCAGTTCACATATTGTATTCCTCATTTCCTCTTGGCCCTTGTGAATAACTTCTATTTCCTTTTTCATGTTGACATAGTTTTCAGTGAGTTCATTATAGTTTCCCTGTAGTTTCTGGTAGTTTTCTGTGAGTTCATCAAGCTTCTCAAGTTTCTTGAGCTGCCTGATAACATATGCTTTGAACTCAATATCTGATAGTTGGCTTGCCTGTGTTTCATTTATCATTCTTTCTGGGGATTCCTCCTTTCCTTTCATTTGGGGATTGTTTCTTTTTCTTCCCATTGATTGTGGGATTCTTCTTGCTAGCCTCTGGTTCTTAAATTTATCTGTCAAGTTCTCTGAAGCAGCGAGTTAATTTTGTGTCACTCTCTGTTTTTTGGGCTGACTCTTGTCTGGGTCCCACTCTATTCTCTACACAATTCCAGGTTTTAATGTCTTACCTGTTGACAAAGAAGTGAGGGGAATGGAGATAACGAAGGAAAAGAAAGCAAAAGAAAAGGAAAAAGAAAGATAAAGAAGAAAATAATTTGAAAATAACATAAAATAAAAAAATAATAAAGAATAGGAAATAAAAGGAAGAGAAAACTAGGAATACCAAACGAAGGGAAAGTATCAGGAGCCAAAGGTATATATAGGGAAAGATAGGAAGTACGATGGGGAAAAACAAATAAAGAAACAAAGAGAAAACGAAAGAAGTAAAAAAAATAAAAATTAAAAATTAAAAAAAAAGACTTCTGTTGGCTGGCTTCAACAGCGTCAGGTTGGGAAGATCTGCTGTCTTCCTGGGCTGCACTGTCAGCTGCCTTCCCACCTCCAGCCTAGTTGCCGGGAGTTTGCAGCACCTCCTCTGGGCCGCCTGACCCCCACCCTGAGTTAGAGTTTATGATGTCTGTGACTCCCCTCAGTGGGGCTCAATGTAGCTCCTCTGTTTCTCCCCCATGGAGGGACTCTGCACCGCAGGTCTGGGTTGTGTCTCAGGCCCTCCAGGAGTGAGCTCCATGGCCCTGCATTTGCCGATCGCTTTTGTCTCTGGAATCGGAGCTTGCAAGCCGCAGGCCTGGGCGCCCGGTCTGGCACCAACGCCAGCCGCCCCCGACTGGCTCCGCCGGGTACATGCCCAATTCAGGAGTTCTGGGCCTAGGTTTTCCTTTCAGTTCAGACTCCAATTCCTCCCGCTGGGATCACCAGCCTCTGCAGATCAGTCCCCACGTACGCACCGACCTCCGGACTGCTGGGGACCAAGGCTCTTCCGACAGACACGCGTGTCTGCTTTGGCAACTCACACACCCCAATCAGCTCCCTCCCATGGATCCTCGAGCAAACCGGGAAGCTGCTGCTACTGGATCCGCAGACCTCCCGACTCCCCGCGAGACCCAAGGGACCCCTTCCCTCCGAAGCAGTCTCCCTACCGGCTGATCTTTCAGTTTTATGTGCAGTCCTGGTTGCTAATCTTCCCCCACACTGGAATAAAGCTGGGTGATCGCTCTGCTCCTCAGAAAATCGGCCAGATATCCCGCCAGTGGGCCGGAGGAAACCGATCACGCTCCCTACTACTTCGCCGCCATCTTTCTCCTACCTGAAACCCTATAAATTTAAATTTTACTTGGAATGTAGTCATTTATACCTTATGTTTTATTTTTAACTATTGAAAAAATACATCTTTCCTAACTCTTTTCACTGAAAAGCTCTAGAAATAATGAAATCCCAGAAATCCCAGTAGCAATAAGAGCCCTTAGCACCCATATTGTGGCCTCTAATTTTCCCACTAGATGGCATCCAGGGCTCCTTAAAGGAATGACTGATCACAGGTTTGAATTGGAAAATGTATAACATGAGGGAGGACCCCAAAATCCGGAATTTATTTATAAAAAACTGTGTATTTATTCTTACATGTTTAAACTTCAGTCACCTTTAAAGTACTCTCCATTTGATGCACTACATTTATCAAGATGGTTTTTTTCTACTGCTCAAAACAGCTTTTAAATTTGTTGATTTTGATGGCTTTTAGTGCTTCTGCCATTTTTTTGTTTGTTTGTTTCACCTCTTCCACATCAGCTAAACATTTCCCTTTGAGGACGTTTCTCATTTGAGGATAAAAGAAGTCATTCAGGTGAGAGTGGTCAAATAGGGAGGGTGGGACACAGGGGTCACGCTGTTTTTGGTCAAAAACTGCTGAACACTCAGTGTGGTGTGGGCAGGTGCACTCGTAAATAACCCATCATGAAATGGGCAAAGGCGCTGAAAGGGTCTCCAAAAATATTCACTGAAGCTGAACGCAGCCTCTCACTACAATGCCAACTGGTACTCTGATCCAGATGAGTTCCTAGAACACTCATCTAGCAGGGAAACCCTGTACTACAAGGGCCCCACCCTCCAGAAGATAATTCTTGTTTTTTTGGAGGGTCCACCCTTGTATAGACCATAAAGCAAGTAAGTTACTAAAGATTACAAGGGATATTTTAAAGTGACATAGGAATGAACTCAAAAAGACTAAACTCCCACTAGCCAAATATGGGATAATTTGAACACTAACAAGAATAATGATTATAATGGATAAAAAATCATAAAATATATCAAAATCTGTGAACAAAGGCAAGTAAAATCTCAGACATTTCTCATAGAAAAAAATTTTTATGATATATCTCCTTAGGCAAGCAAAGGAAACTAATAAAAATAAACAAATGGGACTACATTAGATTCAAAACTTTTTGCACAGGAAAGGAAACTATCAACAAAATAAAAAGACAATCCACTGAATGGGAGAACATATTCACTGCTACATCAGATAAGGGGTTAATATCCAAAATTTATAAAGACCTTACAAAAGTCAACACCATAAAAAACAAACAACCCAATTAAAAATGGGCAAAGGAGCTGAATAGACACTTCTCCAAAGAGGACATACAGATGGCCAATAGACATATGAAAAGATGCTCAATGTCACTAATCATCAGAGAAATGCAAATAAAAACCATAATGAGCTATTACCTCACACTGGTCAGAATGTTTATCATCAATAAATCAACAAACAAGCAAGTGTTGGCAAGGATGTGGAGAAAAGGGAACCCTGGTGCACTGTTGAAGGGAGTGCAGACTGGTGAAGCCACTGTGCAAAGCACCATAATGATGATTTTTAAAATATTGATCACAGGGGCTTAGAAGAGGGATGAATGGGGAGCAACTGCTTAATGAGTCTGAGTTTTCCTTCTGGAGTGATGAAAATGTTTTGGAACTAGATAGAGATGATGATTTTATAACATTGTAAATTTACTAAATGCCACTGAATCATATACTTTAAAATGTTTAAGTTTATAACATGAATTTTTTCTCAGTAAAAAAAGGATGATGAATACATGGTAGTTTGTTACATGCTCTCTCTACTTTTGTGTATGTTTGAAAGTCCCATGAATCAAAGAAGAAACTATAATAGAAAATAAAGATGCAGGTAAAGAAGTACTTAAACTATATGATTGTCTAACCACAGTGCGTTATACCTAAAATCGAATGCAAACTGTAATTTAAAAAATTAAAAAATAAAGAGCAAAAATTAAATATAAATTAAATATATGTAAGGGTCACTAAAGACAAACAGCATTTCTTTGACTAATAGACAAGCTTCTGGCAAGATTAACATTGAGAAAAGACAGCACAATTAAGCAAGATTAGGGATGAAAATTCAGTTGCTTCAGAAATTAAGTAGATAATAAGAAGTTATTATAACAATCTAATATTAATTCATCTGTATACATGGATAACACTGATAAATTCCTAAGAAAATATATCTCACCAAAACAAAGAAAGAGAGAACTTTCATTGTCTTCTAAACAACAAAAATCATAGCTAATAAAATATTCCCACAAAGATAACACAAGACCCAGATAGTTCTGTAAGTTTCTACCAAGCATTAATGGTGACACATCTTACACAAGGTCTGTTCAGAAAAAGTCAAGCCATTGTTAATATAAAAAGAATGGTTGGTGTGACATCAATGTAACCTGGCAGCCAAGGAGAGTGGACTGGAATGTGCATGCATGAACAATGATGACTTCACTGTACTAGTCAGTGGGGTGGTAGATCCTATTAAGTGAGCATGTATACACTATGTGGCCATCACATTCAAAATGACTGAGTGACTGGAGCAACAAATCTGCATCAAATTTTGTGTGAAGCTTGAACATTCCTCCAGGGAAACTATTTGGATGATTCAGAAGGCTGTAACTATGGGCAACTGCTGATTGGCAGCTTTATCACAACAATGTGCCCACTCATGCATCAAGTATTGTGCAGAGTTGTTTGGCAAAACATCAAATCACCCAGGTGACCCAGCGCCGCTACAGCCCAGATTTGGCACCCTGCAACTTCTGGCTTTTCCCAAAACTAAAATCACCTTTGAAAGGGAAGAGATTTTAGACCATCCAAGAGATTCAGGAAAATACAATGGGGCAACTGATGGTGATAGGAGAACTGTGTGAGGTCCCAAGGTGCCTACTTTGAAGGGGTCTGAGGCATCATTGTCCTATGTACAATGTTTCCTGAACCTTGTATCTTCTTCAATAAATGTCTCTATTTTTCATATTACATGGCTGTATACATTCCGGACAGACCTCATACACTCACTTTTCCAGCGAACTAAAAAGAAAGGAAAGCTCCCTCATTCTTTTTTCATGCTATTCTTGCCTCATTTGGGACAGAATGAAAAAATAATTGGCCAATCTCATTTGGAAACATTGACACAAGAATCTAAATGAATTATCAGCAAATGGAATCCAGCAAGATATAAAAAGATTTCATCATGACTAAAGTTTCTTTAAGCCAAGAAAAAACCCATATAGGAAAACATATTTGCCAATGATACCTTGGACAAGGGTATGTCTTCAAAATATATAAAGAACTCACATGACTCCACACCAGGAAGACAAGAATTTCAATAAAAAAATGGGCAAAGGACCTGAACAGACACACCTCAGAGCAGGACATACAGAAGGCCCATAGACACATGAAAAAATGTTCACCATCTCTAGCCAATAGACAGATGCAAATTAAAACCACAATCACATACCATTTTACACCGGTCAGAATGGCCATCATAACCAAATCAACAAACAAGTACTGGCGAGGTTGTGGACAAAAGGGAACCTTAGTACACTGTTGGTGGGAATGCAGACTGGTGCAGCTACTGTGGAAAACAGTATGGAATTTCCTCAAAAAACTAAAAATGGAACTGCTTTTCAATCCAGTGATCCCACTGCTTGGATTATACCCTAAGAGCTCTGAAACACCAATCCAAAAGAATGTACACACCCCAGTGTTCATAGCAGCATTATTTACAATAGCCAAGTGCAGGAAGCAGCCTAAGTACACATCAGTAAATGAGTGGATCAAAAAACTGAGGTACATTTACGCAATGGAATACTATGCAGCAGAAAGAAAGAAGGAGCTCGTACCCTTCGCAACAGCATGGATGGAAGTAGAGAGCATTATGGTAAGTGAAATAAGCCAGGCAGTGAAAGATAAATAGCATATGATCACACCTATATGTAGGACCTAATCAACAAAACAAACAAATGGGCAAAATAGAACCAGAGACTTGGAAATAAAGAACAAACTGACAGTGACCAGACAGGATGGGGGAGGGGGATAATGAGGGAAAGAAGGAGAAGGGGAAAGCAAAAGAACATGAATAGAGGATTCATGGGCATGGACAATGGGAGGGACTGACTATGGGAGTGGGCAAGGATGGGGTAGGGGTGAGCAATGAGGAAAAGGCACGACATCTGTAACTGAACAACAATAAAAAGGAAAATAAAAAGCCCTGGCTGGTGTAGCTCAGTGGATTGAGCATGGGCTGGGAACCAGACGGTCCCGGTTTGATTCCCCATCAGGGCACATGCCTGGGTTGCAGGCCGGGTCCCCACTGAGGGCCATGTGAGAGGCAACCATACATTGCTGTTTCTCTCTCTCTCTGTCTCCCTCCCTTCCCCCTCTCTAAAATAAATAAATAAAATCTTTAAAAAAAGGAAAAAAAGAAATGCTCCATGTGATATTTTAATAAGTGGGAAAAAAGAAAAAGAGTTTAAATGTAAGAAAATGTAGTAATTTAAATTACTATATTAACAGATTAAAGAAGGAAATAACATTATCATCTCAATAAATACAGAAAAAAGATAAAATCTAAATCTTATTCATGAATAGGCAAAAAACTATTTTGGCAAATAAGAACACAAGGGAACTTCCTTAACCTGATATAGAGCATCTACCAAAACCTCAGCAAATCTTATTTTTAATGGTGAAACATTAGAAACATTCTCTTTAAATTCAAAAAGAAGACGTGAGTGTATGCTATTAAATTCCTGTTCAACAGTTTATTTAAAGTTATAGTAGCAGTTATAAAACAAAAAAAGAGTTGTAGATTGGAAAATAAGAAACACAGCTGCCACTATTTACACATGACATAATTGTCTATATAAAAATCCAAGAGAATTTGCTAACCATTTTAAAAAAGAAAGGCTGCTGAGTATATAATATCAATATCTAAAACTCAATTGCATTCTTATACACCAGCAATAGAGAATTAGAACACAGGATCTTTTTAACAAATGACTTACAAAAGCAATAAAAACAAGTTATTATTCTTTAATCCAATGGCATGCTTCTGATATTCTGCTTGCATCTCTCCTGTCTAGAAAGCAATTACATCTACTCTTGCAGATCACCATCCCATTCATCCTTCAATGTCCAGTTCAGGTGTACATTTCATAATATCTTCCTGAACCACCTCAGTTGAAAATGACCTTTTCCTTTGAAATATTATACTTCTCCTTTGAACCAGTACTAAGATGCTGACATTAAACCAGCAGTAATTTGATTTATATAGTTTGTCATCTTTCACTACATTGGAGTATCCTGGAAGGTACTACAGGAATTGTATATTGTTTTTTATATCTCACAAACATAGCAAACTGTCTTATACATAGTAGGTTTTTAAATAATGTTTATTGAATAAATTAATACTTCCTCAACAATTAATTGACTTTACAGCTTATAAATGCATCTCTGTTGAATTCACAAATCCATTGTTAGAAGTTTCTTGGTTTTTCTGGACTTGCCAAGCTGAAGTACAGCCCTTTTTATGGAGTGGTGCCAGCCAGCTTTGAGGAGCAAACTATGATCAGCTTTTCTTATTTCCTTCAGTAGGTACAGTGGGCATTTAAGTTAATTCCTGAATTATTAAAATTCAGTAACAATAGAACATTTTTAAAATTAATTTATTGTTGTTCAATTGCAGTTGTCTGTATCCTCTCCCATCCCCTTCCCCCACTCCCTCCAAACCCACTTTCCTTCCCTTCCACCCTCCCCCTTGGTTCTGTCCTTGTGTCCTCTACAGTAGTTCCTGAAAACCCTTCTCCACTTAGCCCCCTCCCCCTCCCCTCTGGCTATTGTTAGATTGTTCTTAATTTCAATGTCTCTGGTTATGTTTTTCTTGCTTTTTTCTTTTGTTGATTGTGTTCCAGTTAAAGGTGAGATCATATGGTATTTGTCCCTCACCGCCTGGCTTATTTCACTTAGCATAATGCTCTCCAGTTCCATCCATGCTGTTGCAAAGTGTATAAGCTCCTTCTTTCTCTCCGCTGCATAGAATTCCATTGTGTAAATGTACTATAGTTTCTTGATCCACTCATTTGCTAATGGGCACTTAGGTTGCTTCCAGCACTTGGCTATTGCAAATTGTGCTGCTATGAACATCGGGGTGCATAGGTTCTTTTGGATTGGTGTTTCAGGGCTATTAGGATATGATCCCAGCAGTGGAATTGCTGGGTCAAAAGGCAGTTCCATTTTTAGTTTTCTGAGTAAATTCCATACTGTTTTCCACAATGGCTGTACCATGCTGCATTCCCACCAACAGTGCACTAGGGTTCCCTTCTCTCCACAGCCTCTCCAACACTTATCTGTTGCTTTGTTTATGATGGCCATTCTGACTGCTGTGAGGTGGTATCTCACTGTGGCTTTAATTTGCATCTCTCTGATGGTTAGTGATGCTGAGCATCTTTTCATATGTCTCTGGGTCCTCTGTATGTCCTCCTTGGATAAGTGTCTTTTTAAGTCTTTTGCCCATTTTTTAATTGGGTTTAACAATTTTATAAGGAACATTTCATTACATTGGATGGAGTAAACACAAATAAATGATACTCCGAAAGCTGCTCTTCATATAGCTACTTTATTTGAGGAGGTAGCCACAACTCTTTTCCTTTCTGCCTCACACATAATTGTTCCTGTAGCCTATTTTGTTAAGCATTCACTATTCAGGTCACAGATCACTGGACCATCATAATGAACTGCAAGGCAGCCAGCTGTGCTGGTCTCAGGGATCTTTGCTGCATCTGAAGTGGCTTGTTTGAACTCTGTCCAGAACAGGTGCTCTACACCCAGTGTGACCAACCCAACACAATCAAATGC
The DNA here is from genome assembly GCA_004026765.1 of Micronycteris hirsuta. NCBI lineage: Eukaryota > Metazoa > Chordata > Mammalia > Chiroptera > Phyllostomidae > Micronycteris > Micronycteris hirsuta. The sequence goes on along the minus strand of PVJI01025749.1, from coordinate 10,347 downwards.
TGTCTTTGTGAAGAATAAAGCTGAGAGGCAGAGTTCCAAACAATATTTAGTGATAATCACAGTTGCTTATGACACTAGGAGCATCTCAGAAACTGAAAGAATTGGGGCCTGGAGTGAGTGTGTAGCTCGTGGAGCCCTTTCCCCATCTGTCTTGGGTTTCTGTGTGGCCTTCATGTGGCTGTCATTATTTTTAATCAACTCTTCCTTGTGACTCTAAAGAACCTAAACGGCCAAATCTGTGCAAACATTTAGCCCTCTTGCATTCTTTCCCCTTTAAATATCTATTCCCCAACCCCCAACACCTACCCCATATCTTTCTTAGTTTTGCCCTTGGCTCATCCTTTATCTATTTCCACTGAATTACATTATCTCATGAAACTGGAAACCAGAGGTAAAGAAGATTTTTATTTTGTTTATTTAACATTTCAGTGATGTCATGAAAACCTTGGGATCTTTCCAGCTCTATGCTCTACCATCCTCAGTGTAAACTTCATCCTTAGGCTTATAGCAGGATGGCTGCAACAGTTCCAAATACAACATGTAGAAGATGTAGACAGACAATGTTTTCATATGCCTTTCTTTTAGAAATGAGCAAACTTTTCCCAGAAGGCCTACAGAAATCTTCTCTTCATATATAATCTATCAGGATTGGGTCATATGACCATTTCTAACCCAGTCGTCACCAAGGGAGTAAAATTTCCCTTAGCTCAATGGTTCTCACACTTCAGCATGCATCACAGTCACTTGGAGAACTTATTTTAAAACACATAGTGTGCCCCAGTTGGTTTGGCTCACTGGATTGAGCATAGGCCTGAGAACCAAAGGGTTGCTGGTTTGATTCTCAGTCAGGGCACATGCCTGGGTTGCAGGCTAGATCCCCAGTAGGGGACATGCAAGAGGCAACCACAAATTGATATTTCTCTCCCTCTCTTTCTCCCTCCCTTCCCCTCTCTTTAAAAATAAATAAATACAAATATTTTTTAAAAAAACACATACCACCCCAGGTGGTATGGCTCACTGGATTGAGCACAGCTCTGCAACCAAAGGGTTGCTGGTTCAATTCCCAGTCAGAGCACTTGCTTGGGTTGCTGGCCAGGTCCCCAGTTGGGGGCGCATGAGGGGCAACCAAATATTGATGTTTCTCTCCCTCTCTTTCTTCTTCCCTTCCCCTCTAAAAAAATAAATAAATAAAATCTTAAAAAAACACATAGTACTAGGAGGTACAGAGTTTTTGACTTAGTAGGTCTGGGATGAGGCCAAGGAATCTGCATTTCTAACATGTTACTAGGTAACTCCTGCTGGAAATAATGATAAGGAGCCAAAAATCCATGTGGAAAAACTGGCAAATCATGTAAGCCATGTAAGCAGGTAATATCAGCAAAAATAAACAAAGGCTCACAGCATGGAAGTGTTTCCATAAACTCTTGTCTCTAGATGTTCCCAGGGCCAAAAAAATAGGATCTGCAATCTCCAGCATATACTGTAGGATAGAAGCTACAATGATGAAAAGGATAATGCTGAGCAGGAATGCCCGGTGAACAACCTGCAGTTCTATCAGGCCAGTCTGCACCGCCAGGATTAACAGCGTAACTCCTTCTGTCATGTCCCAATTCATGGCGGGATCATTCATGAAAGCACGATAACCCTGCAAGTAAAACTTGCAGAGTGTCAGAACACCCAAAGCAATGAAGGAAACCGTGAAGACCAAACCCAGAAGAGAGTAGGGAGTGCTGCAGCATTCAGCAATGCTTGTCAAGAAAAGGAAAAGCAGCCTCTCACGTGACGCAGGTTGATTTCGAGTACTGAAATAGGAATAAATCTGAAGAGCAAATAAGACAAGCCAGAAAACGATGAAAAGTACAGGGACCACCAGTTGATTCCACAGGGACATTCCCAAGGCTAGAAGGCCATATACCTCCACTACCTGAACCAATTCCCTGTATGCAGACTTGGCAAGGTTGTAAGGTTCTAAAAGATTGGACTCAAGAAAATAGAGAGCTTCGAGTCCAGTAAAAATCATAGCAAATTTGTTTATGATAACAATCGTCTCCAGAGGAAAAGGCAGAGTCGTGCTAGTAGAGGGAGCATGTGTGCAGAAAAGAGCCAAATCTGCTTCGTTTTCATGACACAGGAGCATAAAGTACACACCACCAACTGACCTATTAAGGCTGTGGTAAATCAATTCATGGAGAGAGGTTCTAAATACATTGGTCCTTCATAGGCAGACTCCAGTTCACTTCTAACATAGTCCCTGGAGATTTGATGGCTAGCATAAAGGAGCAGGGCAGTCAAAAAATATAGGTAAAGCTGAACCAGGTACTGCCTGGGCAAGGTTAGTAGCATAAAACTTATAATATAACCTACATAATGCATATTAAGAGTCAAATACTTATATTGGAAAAGAGGGTTGTTACTGAGGCTACTTCTTTGGATCTGCTGGAAGAAGGAGCTGACATCCCATCTGTACAGGACATCCAACAGCATGATGCTTGGCACTCTCAGGGCCACATTTAACACTGCCAAAATAAAGTCAGGGTATTTCCCCCAAGAATTTATACATGCTAGCAATAAATATATATATTTTACAACTTTTTACAATAATTTTACAACTTTTTGATTTACAATAATAATTTAAAATCACCCATAAGTAAACACCTTGTGCAAATCAGGCCTGCAGACCTACATCTCTCAGACCTGGTTGCACTGTTAACCTTGGGGAAGAAGGGTATGCTTCTGCTCTCTCCCAGACAATGAGGGAGGAGTCGCATGGTCCTGGATTTCTATTCCTGCATGTTTGTATGTGAGATTTATTCATGCATTCAATCGCAGTCGACACAAGTCCTGCGGGTCAGGATTCGCCACAGGTAACATTGATGCTGCTGATCTGAGGACCACTCTTTGACAACCACATGGATACATGGGGGAGGGAGAGACTCCTGATAAAAACTGGGGTTCTGGTTAAATCTGGCAAGATGGCAGAGGGGTCCAGGAAGCTCGGAGAGTCCCCAAAAAGTTGGACCCAAGGAAGCACACACCAAGGCACATCATAATTACATTACCCAAGATAAAAGATAAGGAGAGAATCTTCAAAGGAGCAAGAGAAAAGGAGACAGTTACCTACAAAGGAGTCCCCATAAGAGTAGTAGCTGATTTCTCAAAAGAAACCTTACAGGCAAGAAGGGCTGGAAAGAAGTATTTGAAGTCATGAAAGGCAAGGACCTACATCCAAGATGACTCTACCCAGCAAAGCTATAATTTAGAATAGTAGGACAGATGAAGTGCTTCCCAGATAAGGCCAAGTTATAGGAGTTCATCATCACCAAGCCCTTATAATATGAAATGTTAAAGGGACTTACCTAGGAAATAGAAGATCAATAACTGTAAACAGTAAAATGACAACAAACTCATAACTATCAACAACTGAAGCTAAAAAACAAAAACAAAGACAAAAAACTAAGCAAACAACTGGAACGGGAACAGAATCGCAGAAATGGAGATCACATGGAGTGTTATCAGTGAGGAGGGGGACAAGGAGAATGAAGGGAAAAGGTACAGGGAATAAGAAACTTAATAGGTAGGCAGAAAATAGACAGGGGGAGCTTTAAAGTAGTATAGGAAATGGAGAAGCCAAAGAACTTATATGTACAATCCATGAACATGAACTAAGCAGGGGGGAGGGGGAATGCTGAAGGATGGAGGGGCAGTGCAGGGAGGAAGGGGGATAAAGGGAAGAAAAACTTGGGACAACTGTAATAGCATAATCAATAAAATATACTTAAAAAAGAATATCATTGATAAAATTTGAATATGGACTGTCTGCATACTAGATAATAATATATCTATGTTAAACCTACCAACCTGAAAATTTAACTGCATTTATTGAAGAGATTGTACCTCTCCCCAGAAGATTTACAGGAAAGTATTCAGGGACAAAAGTTCACCATATCTACAACTTACTCCCAAAAGGTGCAGCAAAAACAATGACAACAATATGCATGAAAGTGTGCAGAAAGAGGGAGAAAGAGGTGTGACATGTCAAAGTGACAATATGTTAATCATTCATGAATCTAGATGAAGGGCAAAAGTTCACTATACTACACTTGAAATTCTTCTAAAATTTTGGAAGTCTTCTTTTCAAAATAAAATGTTGGAGTCTAGTATAAAAAAAAAAGCTGGCTTAGGAAGCCAAGAAAACTATGTTAATGAAGGGAAGAAACTGTATTAAAAACATGGATGGGTCTGGGATAACTTCTCAGAGTAGGTGTTCTCTGTGGGTTTGTCTTGATTCTGAGGCTGCTCAGAACTGAATGGTTGTGAGGGTACAGTTACGTCAGTTGTCTCACAGTCTACTTGTGAGAGCAGAAATTGATACTTTTCCCCAAATTTCTTTCCATAAAGGTAGTATCAGAAAGGCTAACTTATCTGTACTTTTGTGTGTGTGCATCTCTGTTTTTGTTTCTTTTCTGAGCATTACTGAGGTATAATTGACAAATAAAAGTGCATGTATTTCAGGTATACAACACAATTTTTTGGTATACATACACATTATAAAATGATTGCCACAATCAAGCTAATTACACTTCCATCCCTTCACCTTTTAAATGGTGAGAACACAAGATTTATTCTCAGAAAATTTCAAGTATACAGTATAGTATTATTAACTATACCGTTGTTTAAATATATTTACTTTTTCTCTGTTAATATGTATATTATACATGCACATAGCTCAAGGCATAATAAAGTCTCCCTGAATGTACAAATTTTTTTAAAGATTTTATTTTTATTTATTTTTAGAGAGAGGGGAAGGGAGGGAGAAAGAGAGGGAGAGAAACATCAATGTGTGGTTGCCTCTCACATGCCCCTGCTGGGGATCCAGCCAGCAACCCAGCCCTTTGGTTTGCTGGCTGATGCTCAATCCACTGAGCCACACCAGACAGGGTGCTATTTAAATTTAAATTAAATAAAATTTAAAATTCAGTCCTTAGTCACACTAGCGACATGTGCTTCTGGCCATTATATTGGACAGCACAAAAACACAGCATTTTCATTATTGCAGAAATTTCTGTTGGACAGCATTGAGCTGAAAATCAAGCAAGATAACATGCATAAAGGGTCCAGTGGAACCTTAGTGATGGGGAGGTCATTGGTAATCCTGATGAGAGCAGTTTCAATAGAGTGTTGGTAGCAAAAGCCAGAGTGAGAAGTTAGTGGAAATGAGGAAACAGAGGTAACAATTTAGAAAGCTTTTGTAAGAAGCCTGATTGTGGAGAGGAAACCAGATCTGATGTAATTGCTAAAAAAAATAAAAAATAAAAAAATAAAAGGCTAAGATGAGGTGATTTCTAAGATGATAGTTTTGAAACCCTACAGAGATTACAGATTTAAGTGAGAGAGCAAACAAACATTAAAGGGAGGTTCCTGAGAAACTAGAGAGATTGGGACTCAGAACTTGGGTGGCAGGAGTAGGCTTGGAAAGGAGCTATCTTATTCCACTTTAATAAAAGAAGAGGATGTGCCTAAGTACAGCTAGATTTGTAGATTTGATGGCTGAAAGTTTAGGAATTTCTATTCAAAGCTTTCAGTTAAAAATACTAAATTTACTGGGGTGACATTTGTCAATAGTATCATATAGGTTTCAAGTATACATTTCTATGATACATGATCTGTATACTGCACTGGGTGCCCACCACCCAAAGTCAAACCATATTCCATCACCATGTCAATTTTTTAACGTGAATTCAAACATTAATTTGCTGGAAGTGAAGGCTAAGATGGCTATAACAAAAGAGAGCATGAAGAGAATGAAGTCTTGAAATAAATTCTTGGAGAGTAGGAAAGAGCATTGGCTAGAACCTTTGTCAAATTTGAGTGTGCATCAGAATTCCCATGGAAGGCTTGTTAAAAACACTGAGTGCTGGACCCTACATCCCAAGGGTTCTGATTCACTGTGTCTGAGGTGACCTGAGAACGTGCATTTCTACTGAGCAGGCAAATGCCGTTGATGCTGCTGTTCCAGGGACCAAACTTTTGATAACGTATAGGCTTGGCAAACAGTAGTGATGTTAGAAATCATAAATATTGATGACGATGGCAGGGTGGAGTGTAAGGATAGTCAAAAAGGTTTGAAATTGTGGATAATATAAGAGAGCTGACCAGAGGAATCATTGTAAGAGTGTTAGTGTAACAGCATTTTAAATCAGAAGTTTTGACTGGGGCATCAAGATGCATTAGATATTGAGACAGGCTACTGTGTATGAATTTCAAAGTGGAGAACCAATGACTAACTTCAAAACTCTTAAACACTTCACCCACAGTAAGGTTATAAAAAGGATCTGGTTTGGGGGGAATAGGGAAAGACTTGTAGAGATTTCTTTCAAGAGGCCTGTGCTGTGAGCCACTCTCCCCAGGAAGAAGGGGTGAAGGGTGCTTCTCCCTTTACCTCAAGTCAGAAAAGAGGAATATCAAGGGACCACTGTGCAAGCTTGATATGTGTCCCGTGCAGTTAAGGAGACACAATAAACTAGTGTCTGAGTCTCACCTGGAAAATGTAAAAGGCTGGCCAGAGCTCTAACAGCAGGAGCAAGAGTGTTGTTGCTAAAAAGAAAAAAAAAGTGTTGTTGCTGTGTTGGGATATGGCTGTACTCCTAGCAGTTCAGAGCAGAGCATGTGAATATATCCCAGGGATCAGATAAAGGCCACAATGCATGATGGATCTTCTGGCTAGTTGTCCTCTGCAATGTGGGGTCTCAAAATTGTCCACAACATCACAAAAACATCCATGAAAGAGTTGGCTTTGAACACCTGCTGGGCCAAGAGTGAAAAGCCAATTTACAGCAACACCAGTCAGAACTTTCTTGTCGCCCTTACCTCTTTTTCATCTCCTTTCTTTCCCTCTGAATAGTGTTGCCAGATATAGCAAATTAAAATATAGGATGTCCAGTTAAATTTCAATTTCAGATAAACAGCAAATATCTTTTTAGTACTATGTACCATGAAATATATGGGTCCTACTTATACTAAAAGCATCATGGTTTATTTCAAATTCAAGTTAAATTGAGCATGTGTATTTTATCTGGCAATGTTACCTTAAACAGGATCAAAAATTTCAGTCAGTATAACAGGAACAAGGGCTGCAGTTCTAAGGTAGGCCCTTCACCTGTACCAGGATCTAGCTGGGGTAGGAGTAGTAGCTTTAACTTTGAATTGAAAGCTTTTGTTATTGCATAGGATGTGAATTCTTTTTTTTCTCTTTTATTGTAGTTTTTCTTGTTATTTAAGTACAGTTGTCTCCATTTCTGGCCCCTGACTCCCCCTACCCCAGCCATCCCTACTTCCCACCCTCGATCCTACTCCGCTTTGGTTTTGTCCATGTGTCCTTTATACATATTCCTGAAAACCCTTCGCTCTCTCCCCCACATTATCCCCTCTCACCTATAAGTGGAACCTAATCAACAAAACAAACAAGCAAGCAAAATAGTGCCAGAGACATTGAAATTAAGAACAAACTGAATAACCAGAGGGGAGGAGGATGTGAATTCTAAGTAACCACTTTAAAACATTTTGTTACTAAAAGATCCCAGTTCGATTCCCAGTCAGGGCACATGCCTGGGTTGCAGGCCAGGTCCCCAGTGGGGGCCATGTGAGAGGCAACCATACATTGCTGTTTCTCTCCCTCTCTGTCTCCCTCCCTTCCCCTCTCTCTAAAAATAAATAAAACCTTAAAAAAAACATTTTGTTACTAAAAGAGACAGGAAGACAGGAAGAAAACACTGAAGATGGTTTATAGTTTTATTCTGTGACATCTGTTAATTTAACTTACTGATTATATTTGCATATGTAAAAGAAGTAAATCCGGAAGTATGTATACTAAACTGTTAACAGTGCTTATTTCTGGTACCACAGTAGACTTTTGTTTTCAACTCTTCAATTTTGTTTGAATAAGTATAAATAGCTTTGAAAATAAAAACCAATTTTCATTTATGTGAACATCTTTCCATGTTATTACTCTTCACAAAAGTGATTTTTTTAAGTTTAAGAGTTAAAGTTTTTAATTTCTTTCTTTTTTAAATATATAATCTTTATTGTATTTTTGTTACAGAGCAAATATACTCCTGGCTGGCTCGCCAAAAACTGTTACAGAACAAATGGGGGGCTGGATGAAAGACCCCCCTTTTTCTGTACCCGGGGGTTTCTCCCCCTTACCAGGTTCATTTTGCCCACCGCCAAAGGAAAGATTAAAAAGGAAAAGAATTAAAAAGAATTGTTTGTTTAAACACACAGTCCTTCCCTCTCCCACTGCCCAGTCTGGGGTACCGTATTTTACACTGGCTCCCAGAACCATCCACGTGGCCCTGACTCTCACCCAAGCTGTGTGGTACCAAAAGGAGAGACACTCAAGCAGTGTGGTCCTGGAGAGAGAACCTCAAACAGTATGGTCCCAGAGAGAGAGAGACCAGAGAGAGACCTGAAGAGACCTCTCAAGCAGTGTGGTAGCCCGAAAAGGACCCAAGAAAGCCGGAGACAGACCCGAAGAGCTAGAGCCCAAAGAGAGCCGGAGCCAGACCTCTCAAGAAGTGTGGTCCTGAGAAGCGCCACTCAAGAGAGCCCTCAAGCAGTGTGGAGCGGGAAGCGCTCAGAGAGGAGAGCCGGAGACAGACCCAAGCAGCTCCCAAAGGACAGCTCAAGCAGCGTTCTGCCTGGATTTAAATCCCAGAGTCTCATTTCCGGCTCCTCCCACTATTGGCCACAGCTGCCAGCATTCAGGTCAGGTGTGTCCTTTTAGTGTGGGGCCAATTATCTCCCTCTAGGGGGCCCTCCTCCTGGCTGCACCCTGTTACAAATCCCTCCTTTCAGATATACGACCCCTTTATAATCTTATAAAGGACAATGGACGAAGGTCTCATCTTCTTGTAACTACTTCCGGCTGGACATGGACATCATCCTATCTACTCTTGGGTCAGGGGTGCCCTGAAAGGGGTGGTGCAGCATGGAGGGAGTACTTCCTGTAATCCAGGTCAGTTGGCTGTCACCAGGAAGTTTGCAGGCTTGGTGTTCAAGGGCTGGCATTATTGGAGAGTTGGCGTCCTAGTCGTATTCTCCTTTCAGATTTTTGGGCCCTTTCTGTCCAAACCTTTAGGACAGAAAAGGGATAATTAGTTTTAAAATGAAGCCCACAGACTGCCCCTACCCAACTACTTAACCGTTGAGTCTTAGGGGGCGATGATGAGGATGGGCTTCTTTAAGTGAGGCCTATATTGCAGCTAATTACTCAGATAATGAAGTCCTAAGCATATGCCCTACAAAAACAGAAGGAAGAACATGTTAATTTACACAAAAATTTTCAAGCCAGTTTCTGTGACTGTGAGACTGTCTTTTGGGACGAAATCCTGTTGCAAGTCCCTTGCTGCAATGACATCTAACAGTGGCAATATGACAGGTCCTTCGTGACTATAAATTGAACATTTTGGTGATATTATAAACCCAGTTTTAACTTTCAAATGAAAAACAAACTTTTAAAACAGTTAGCTGCGCCATTCTGATGTCCAATACTGAGTATTGTGACTTTCCTTGAACCACAATTTTTCTTCCTAAGATCACCCTCATGGTTATTAAAGGGACTACTCTGAGTCCAGCTTTTTTAATTTTAACTATTTGTTTGCATAAATTCACCAAGAGCAGCCTGGATAGTCTGCTTTGCTGGCACTCACACAGGAGACCTTTAGATTGACTTCTCAGTCCGCCCCTTGGGGCACAGAAGCAGAGCCACACATCTGCCACCCGGCTTTGCCTGTACCAGTTGCTTCACTCAAATCCTTGAGGCTTTCATTGTGCCTACAGGTTCCTTTTCAGCCATCTTTCAGGAAAGTAACCTTTGTTCCTTCCCTGCAAAGACTGCCACGAACCGCACAACCAACCAAAGTACCAGGCTTTTTCTCGTGGGCTTTCGCTAACTTCGCAGGTCAATCCCTGTCGTGGGGATTTCGTCCCAGCCGAAACCCGTGGGTGACCGTAACCGAATGCGTGAAATAATCTCACACTGAGACACACGGGGGGAAGGAATCCGGGGCCACGTGGCTTGATTCCTCTCATCCCAGGAAAAAAGCCTCGAGCGTGGCTTAGCCGGTTTTTTATTGAGAAGCTCCGGATACAGCAAAATGGGAATGGCTATTCATTAGCTATGCAAGATGTTCTGGGCAACCATTAGCATAATCCCTTGGTTCCGGGGGAAGGGTCCCAACAAGTTAACAAGTCCTAGGAAGTAAGTTAATCCAATTTCCCTTAAAGGAATTCCTTTTTCCAAGAGCATGATTTTTACGCAGGCCCGCACGGGAGTGTTAATTTCCACGG